>PVIY010005724.1:13475-91214 GCA_004026745.1 Myrmecophaga tridactyla | reverse complement strand
TGTCTTTCTTTCTTTCTTCTTTCCTCTTTCTTTTCTCTCTCTCCCTCTTTCCTTCTTCCCTTCATCCCTCTGTCCTTCCTTCCTTCCTTCCTTCCTTTTTTCATCCTCCAAAAGTAAAATTAAGAAAGGGTTGCTTAAGATGGAAGTTGGGATGGCAGAATATTTTATTTATTTATATTTGTAGCTTTAAAAACGCAGTTACTAAATTAGCAATAGAAATGGAGCATTTGGTTTTACTATTTGCTTCTAAAGCTAAGTTAAAAATGGGATGCTCCTTGTTTGGAAATTTAAACTTCAGATTCCTGAAGACTTTCCTTATTTTTCTTAGGTTTTATAACCTATCTGAACATGCTCTCCTGACAACTTCAAAGCAAACTATAAAAGCATAAACTTATTCTTATTCCTGCAGTAAAATATTTAAAAACAGATCTGGCATATATTTTTTATGCACTAGTCTCCAAAATCCATAAAAATCAAGGTGTAAGGATTGAGCAAATATTCTATAATACCTGTACAAATGCATGAAAATAAGTCAGCTTAAAGCAAATCATCAAACTCTATTCATTCAAATACCCTTTCCACTATAAATGCTCTGTTATACCTGCCGTGATTGTAAAGACTCAACTTCATGTGGTTTCATCAAGTATAGAACTTCAAATAAAGTGCATTCTTTAGCCCAACCTCAGACACACACAAAGTGTCCACAAGAAGAAATGTCTTATTTTGGAATGAAGTTCTATTTACCAGGATGTAAATATGATGCATTTTAGGAAGCATCTCTTTTGAATTTCTCAGTATGTTGTATATATTTGTACTCCGTTATTTCTCCCAAAGTATTCCAAAGTTGTGATAATGGATGAATACCCAATTAAAAAAAAATTATTGCCCGTTCTAATAAGGTATCTTTGGTATCCATAGAGGTTTAAAAAATTGTACTTTCAATTTAATGCCAGTTATATTTAAATATAACTAAAGTAAAAAGTTATATTTAAAGGCAGTAGCAAAATTTGTCCTTGCCATTACTTCTGCCATATGCATCAAGCCATTTCCTACAATAGAAATGAAAACTTATTTGTTGATAATTCTTGTCTTCAATAGATTTTTTACCTTTTGATACTAATTATCTTAAAGAAAGGATGATACTTCTCTGGAGTGGCCACACGTTTTCAGTATCATATGGAAAGCTGTGGCAACTAAAAAGAGCTCACAGAACAACATATCATGAAACTAATCTTTTACATTATAGATGCTACCTTGTAGTTTGGACCCGAAGAATTGTGTGTTTTGTGGTTGCTTTTACATAAGTATAAATTAGCAAAATTGTCTCATTCAGGTTATCTCAAAAAAACTGGTTAGAGGGTAGAGCTGGGAATATGAAATAAACTACTTTTAAATTAATATTTAGTTTGCAAACTTCCATTTAGTAAACTATTTTTGTTACCACCAAAAAACTAGAAGAATTAAGGGGATTTTTGACAAAATTAGTTTTTTTTATTTGGCAGACAATAAAAGCTGTAAATAGACTGAATCAAAATTTTTTAGTTCTCCCCAGAATGAAGAAGTTCTCTATAAATTTCATTATGTAAAGTATGCCTTTAATGTTATTTTTAAGAGAAAAATCTTCTAGCTAAAATTATTTCAATAAAAGTATTCCAAGAATAATAGAATGTTTTCCCTTAAAAGCATTCTAATTGGTAGCCTCTTAACTATTAGTAAACAACCCTTTGTGTTTCTTTAATCTGGCTGTAGAACAAATGTTTCTATTTGCTATGTTTTATAAATATCAATATTTGTGGCAATGTGGCTGATTTTTGGATAAACACATCCCAACATAACAGTCAAATGATGTTAGGCCCAGAGCTAATTGCATTGGAAAGTGAGACCATAAACCAGGGAATCAGCATTCAATCATAACTTTTTGGAATTTCTATTAAAGCCAGGCCCACTTAGTTTTCAAACCCACTCCTTAAACATATTCAAAGAAGATAACTCTCCAAAAAGTTGAAGAGATTCCATTTTTAAGAATAGCTACAAAATGCTCAGTGTTACAAAGTCTGGTGAATGAAGTATATGATCAGATTGGTCCCCACAATTGGAATAAAAAACTAAGAGTAATCGTCATATATGGTTATGAAATACCTCTGAAGGTCAACTCTAGTAAACAAACAAATCAGCTGAATATCTGTCCTGACCACCCTATGGGAAATACTAGCAATGTAATGAGATGGGATTTTTTTTTTATAAGAACTTACCTTAGTGAAAAGTAATAGTGCAAAACCCACTACCAAAAGTAAGTTTTGGTAAGAAAGGAAGAAAGGAAACTCATTTCTGAGGAGAGTTTTTGTCTAGTCAAAGCACAATACCAACCCCTCTGCTCTTCCTCCATACAGCCTTTTCTCTAAATAAATCTTGGAAGAGTTAACAAATATTGTTTTGAGTGAGCTCCAAATCATCATTCTTTTCAAAGTACCCACAAGTTCTGATCAATAGATATAACATGAAATATTTTCTTAAATGGCAATATTATTGGAAGAGCATATAATCTTTCCAAAAGGGCAATAATTATTTTCATGAGTTTAAGTCCTAAACATTGTATATCTTTGCTTCTATCATTAACTGAAAATATGGTCCATTTGTGCCAAGGTGTAAAGTTCTTCATCTATTGAGGTACTTTATTAAAGAACAAGAAAGAATTATTCCACTTAAATTCGGCCCTGGGACTTGGTGTCTTTCAATGACTCTGGAGGTGGTTGAGCCCTATGGTGAACATTAAACCAGTCTGCACTTTTCCACGTCTGAATCTTTGAGGATTTTTAGTTTCTGCGAATCAGACTTTAGATGGCACACCGTTTCCACACTTTTTCATACGCATTCAGCTAAATGGAAGGAGAGGAGAGAAAAGGGAAATAGAATGTGCCGAGTTGAGTGGCTAACTATTAATGTCTTCCAGGTACTCAAGGAAGAAGAATGACATTCACTTGGCAAGCACACATTGAGTACCTGCTGTATTCCAGGAAATATGTTAGATTCTCAGGGTTCATAGATGGTGGCAAAGACACTTCTTCTGACCTCCAGGACTGTAAGGTTGGTCAAAGAGAAAGATCTATAAAATATTTAGATGAAATTATTGATGAACCTATCTTTCTCTTTTAGACAACATTCCACAAAGAAAAATACTTAGCATCAAAGCTAGAATCCTGTATCCTTCTGGTGTGTGTGTGGTTAACCTATTTATACTATGCTATACTCCCCTTATTTTAAAGTTCAAGGGGAACTATCAAATAGCCTTTAAATCTCAGGGCACATATAGGGGACATAATTTGTGTTGTCTCCCTTTACAGTTATGAAAAATTATCCTCATCTAATAGGGGAAAAATCTTAAAATAGAACATAATATTTTAGACACATTGGGTGAAAAAAGGGGGTAAGGAGTGGCCAGAGAATTCTATCACCGTCTGATAGTTTGTCACAAATTATTCGGTATTTTTGAGTCTCTGCGTCAATTTAAGCATGAAATTTAATATTTTTAGAGACTAAATATTTCTGGTCTTCATCTTAGGGATATGTAACCTGTTTGCTTGTTTGTACAGTAATAACCATATTTTCCATAAAGTATTCAAGATCCTTTTGGGCATATGTTCAAACTCTTATGCTTGAAATACTTTGATAACCAAGTTTTTCTCAAGATATATGCATTTACAGACCTCCTTCCAGAAGGACTTTGACTGTATTTGTGTTTGTGTAATTCACTCATCGCTAAGAAGCATTAGCCTCGTGGTTGGAATGTTGCAGTGGTTTAACAGCTTCCAGGCAATGCTAAAATCTAGGTTTAAGACAGGAAACTGGGAAGAGCAGTGTATTTAATTGGAGTTTCAGAGGGGATATAAAAAGCACCTAAGTTGACTTTGATCCAAGATTATCTGTTTATTACTCTCACTCTGATGAAAAAACATAACATATAAAGCTGCTCTACTATGAATTATAAGTAACAAATTGTTGAAAACATTGTTGCTAATGTGCCATTGTGCCAGTTTGCTTCTGCATTAATTTCCAATAACCATTTATAATGAATACAGGCGATATTATAAATAAATCCAAAAGAAATACTTCTGGAAAATAAGGTGCAATTATATCATATCTTTGCAAGTAATGTTTTCTAGCTGGATTAGTGGTGATGGAAGACTGTCCTTTCAGGTTTGTAAATAATAAATTTGTAGGATTGCTTCAATCAAATCACAACTTCCCAGTTATTCCCTGATAACATCAAAGATGATTTACTTTCATTGCTGATAGATTTTCATTTAGTATGGGATACTTCGTGGAATTTTAAGCCATCAGATTTTCTGCAAATACATAAATATAAAGAAAGCAGTCCAACAATGTCTGCCTGCCTGTCTGTCTATCTGTCTATCTATGTATCTATTTATCTATCTATCATTTATCAATGTATCTATCTATCCGTATGTCTATCTATTTCTCTATGGAAACATTCAAACATATACTGAGTATAAGTCTCATGTAACATGTTTTGGAGGAGGAGCAGTTATAACTCATATAATGAGTAGTTTGAAATTGTCGAAATATCTGAATTATTGCTATGCATTTAATAAGGAACATTCTTATGCTGACACCAACATGACGTCTCTCTGAATGAAGTCCTTTGTTTTTTCTTTTCTCAATTATGATTTCAATGTATCAGAGTTGCCACATGAACCTATTGTTCAAGGAACAAGCAAACCTATTAATATTTGTTTAAAAGAAAAAGTACTGTGAATTGTTAACCAAGTACCAGTGTTTTGCCAGTTGCTTCTTTTAAAATGTAGAATGGAGGAATTATTAATTAAGCATTCTAAGATTATTAATTGACTAAAGAGAATCAGAAATAGAATAAAAACTATAAAAATGACAAAATACTAGGGCCAGAAGGGGTCATTTAGCTGGCTCCAAAATCAACACGTAAAATCTTTAGGCAATCCAAACATGTCATAAAGGCATGTATTCTACAAATAATCTGAGATAAGTGATTGCAGTTTTATAGGAATTATTGAACAACATTATATTTAACTGTAAGGGAGTCTTGACTCATGGTTGGACCCTTTCCTCAGGCCACAACTCACCATTGAAGACTGCTTAGTAGCCTTACATTAGGTAATTTGCACATCCAATGCCGCTTTCGATTACTATATTACTCATTCTTAAAGGATAAATTCTTATCAAGGCTCTTTTGGTGGAGTAAACCGAAATCAATGTAATGTGTATCAGAAATCAATATCAAAATGTTTTTTCAACTGCCATATTTTCTACATGTACTCTCATATATAATATTAAAACCACAAGAAATAACCCTTCAATAGAGATGCAACTTTGCACTTAAAAAAAATATATCAAGTTCTGCTACTCTCATTGATTTTTTTTCTTGTATGCTGTATAGTGGGGATCACATTTCATTTTTTCCATCTCATTGATTTTTAAATTTCTATGTAGAATAGAAAACTACTATAGAAAGATATCACAACTACTTTTACATCTTAAGTTCATTTTTAAAATTCCCACAATCTCGCACACTTTGCAATATATTTTTGTTTACTATTTTTCATTCCTCTTCCAACATCTTAAACATTCAATGGTTTCTTGACTACAAAGTCAGTGCCTGCTGAAAGCTCATGGGAAATAAGATAGCATTATATACATTGTTTCACACAGATTAATGTAAAACACATTTGATATCCTGTTGATTGAAAGAACAGATGCTTGTATAATTTATGAAGCCAGAAATACATTCACAATATCTTCCCCAAATAGTAAGGCATTCTAATAGCATGGCTAGTGGAGAATGCAGTCAAACATCTTAAGAGACTCTAAGTTGCAGGGTAAACTTTGAATAGAGCCTAGAAAATTTGAAATATTTTATTAGTATTTGAAAATATAATTGCAATGAATTATATAATATGATTGAATCATAGCATACTATTTTATTGTTTCAAATGAAAAATTTTTAAAACCTAGTATGTATTGTTTGTTTTGATTATTCAGGTTAGTTCTCCACCACTGCCATATTTTAAATAATTTATATAAGTAGGGTTCTGCTTCTTTTCAACGTCATGTATTTTTCCAAGAAAATATTCATTTTCCCTAACACAAATATGCTCTTTATTTCTGGATTAACTTACATGATATTCATTAGTAAGTTGTACTATTGATTCAGTGGTATTTACTTGAGGTTAATTTTAAAGCCATATTGAGTATCAGTCAACATGTCTTTCCCTTCCAAACTGACAGATTAAATCAACTATTAGCACAAAGCCTTAGATCAAGGGCACTGTATTTATTTTCTGAAAATAAATACTACCCTCCATGA
The DNA here is from genome assembly GCA_004026745.1 of Myrmecophaga tridactyla. Lineage (NCBI taxonomy): Eukaryota > Metazoa > Chordata > Mammalia > Pilosa > Myrmecophagidae > Myrmecophaga > Myrmecophaga tridactyla. The sequence goes on along the minus strand of PVIY010005724.1, from coordinate 84,856 downwards.
CATTAGAAGAGTTTGTGGAAATCAAGACACTGTGCCTTTTTCAATAAAAAAGATAATTTTCTCTGTTACAAAGGAATTTTTATATAAATTCATTATTAAAATAATAAATTATTCATAAAAGGATAATTTTGATAGTCCAAAATGACTTCTCTGCAAAATAAGCTCATTGTTTTTGGAAAAAATGTGTATATTTTTATTCTTCCTTCCTTCCTTCCTTTCTTACCTCTTTCTCCTCTTTTTCCTCCTCTTATTATTATTATCATTATTATTTTGCTTTAAGAAGATGTCTAAATTTCAGAACAAAGAAGCATCAAGATATTTTTTTCTAATGGACCAACTTTAAAATATTAAAAATATGATGACCAGACAAGTTTAAAATGATACAATGGTATTTAAATACTAGCTTAATTCTATCCAGAGCCAAAGACACACTGCTTTGATTCATGGCATAAATTGAAGGACAAGAAATTATTTTGAGTGGTGAACACATAATCATCCTAAATAGACTATAGCCCTCACATTCTGTGATATTGTTGGAGATAAAGACAGGGATGCATTAGGTTAATCAAGGGTTCCTAACTTTAAGAGAGTTTAAGATTAATTACAACTTTCAGGTCGACATCAATCCTCTTTAGTACCACCTGTCTTGGAAGAGCTCAGTCTGTCTTTCATGTGGTACCACCACCAGATAAGAAAGCGATATAGGAGAGGGCTGTATTTTACTGGGCATGCTATTGTGCTAACTTTTTTTTTCTTTGGCATGGGCAGGCTCCAGGAGTCGAACCCAGGTGTGGCATGACAGGCGAAAATTCTGCCACTGAGCTACCATTGCACTGCCCGCTAACTTTTAATTCATATATTTTTAAATGGTTCAGGAAAGAAAGCTATTTTTTAAAGACATTTTGTTTTAGAAGTAGAAAAGCAGCTGCTTTTGAAGGGAAAAAGCATTAGGTCCTTAGAAGACCTAGAATTAAATTTCTGTCCCTTAAATAATGATGATCATGCTATCCCTTATTGAATATCTACTGTTGAGAATTATTTGGAAATCAAATGAATTTATATATATGAAGATTCATATATATCTTTAAATCGCTAGATTTAAAAATAAGGAATCTAAAGCCCAGAAAGATTCTGTAATCAGGCAAGTGAGTGGCAGGTCCTGGGTCCATTGTCCCACTTCTATTGTGCTTTGTTTAGCCATTATATCCTGCTGCCTAATGAAGTATATATATATATATATTTTTTTTTAATTGCTGCAAATCATTGTGAAGGGAAAAACTTTATGTAGAGAAAGGTATTTTGGATGTCTACATTTTCTATTGAAAATGAAAGTTTTAAACTGACTGTGATAAATGTTTAATATAAAAAAAAGCAAGATAAGCAGAAAATATCAATAATTACAGACTGTAATTAAGGAATATTCATGTTGGAGTTATGGGTTTTTTACCTTCCCTACTAGATTTCAACTCTGTCAATATGGGAGGTTCCATATAATTTTTCAACACACAGCATGCAAATATTTGTCTGTGAACAGCTAAAATACAAACACCACAAAGATGGATAGTACAGACTTCCAGATCTTGCCAGAGAGTAAAGGTGCTTTTAATGTTATTACTGCTCAATAATTGTCAATTGGACTGCTTCATCTATGAAAAATATTTTAAATGATTTGCACTATGTTTTAGAACAGATATGTCATGATGCAAATTTCTTATATGAAAATCCAGTTGAATATGTATATTAAAAATCAATCAATGATTTTTTCAATCACGAATAACTTTGCCAAATAGTGCAAAGGGTATGCTGGGAATTCTTCCCATTTCCAAACCAAATTCATTAAAATGTTTAACAAGGCGACCAACGTAGAATCATTTCCACTTTTTTTGGGTATCGAAAAACAGAAACTTCCAGGCCCTTTGCTTTCAACAGCATTAAGGGCTATCAGTGGTTATGAAGTTGCTGAAAAACAAAATCATAACTCCTTCTGATGTGTCAGTATTTTAGTCGTAAAAGATATCTAATCTGAGCCGAGCTTTGGCATGACTTGCCCTGATTTTTCTCCTTTCACAGTGAAAAACCGTGTCCAAATACTGAACTTGGCTCTCCTTCTCTAATTACTCAGTTGCTGACTATTTTAATGTTTTAGCTCTTTCTATTGAAATAGTCAAAAGCCCTGGTAATTACAGTTATAATCATCTAGAATGAGCATTTTCTGCATTAGGTACTTGAATAATATCATGAGAAAAACATTTCACGAGATTTCATATCCTGAACAGAGAAAGAAATCCTCTAAGAAAAACAGATGGCCATGAGAAAGGGATCTTGGGGCCAATATTCAAAAATGCCAGGTAAGCTAGAATCTCATTTCTGATGGGATTCAGAGGTAGTGTTATACCATTTCCTTTGGGGAGATAGAGGGGGCCGGGGAGAGGAGGTAACGGCTGTGGTCTTTTTTTTTATTTTGATGCAATGTTTTTCACTTTTTAAATTTTGAAGAGATTCATTTCCATGACTGGGAAATAAAACCAATTAAACTGTAAATCTATTTATGAGTGAATATTATTACCCCCCAAAATGTTCAAACTGTCTAACTAGAATGAAAGATAAAACTCATGCGGTGGCAAAGTCTCATTCTCTTTCAATTTGTCCAAATCATTGCCCACATTTTCAATTTAGGTCAAGGCATCAGGCAGAGGAAGGGACTAGCCACTGACATTGAGATGCTCTATTTCACACACTCGCCCTCTGGAAAGACTGGCAGAGGCAGTCACTTAAATTAAATACAGGTCATCAGACAGGATATATAATCTATTCCTAAAACAGACAACTTTAGCATCCCAAATCCCTATGGCCTTTTACTGAGGCACATTGCATTGCTTCTTCGTGCTCCTCTGTCAATTCATGTTATGGTTTGCTTTGTTTAAAAGTGGTATTTCATGTGTTCCGTGACCCTCTTGCTCATAGCAAAGAAATTGCTTTGGTTTATTTATGACCCACTAACCTTAAGCAAAATACTAAGCGCCCTTCAAGCCTAACAATGAGAAATAAAAGTTAAAATAAGTCTGGCCTTGATGCAACTTGGCCTTATCCTCCCCACACAATCTCCCAAAAGAGGGATGGGAGAGTAAGAGGGTATTTGTCCATAAATGGCTTATCGCTTGTATATCTTTTTATTCAAGGAAAACCATGCAAGAATGCACCTTAGAATTCTGGAATTGTGAACAGTGGCTTTAAAAAAAAAATGACATTGCATCTTTTTTTTTACCGAAAATATAAAGCCTCAGGACCACCGAATCTCAAAGTTTTGAGATAAATGTTTTATAGCCAAGGAAAATGGATAAACATCTATGGTATATCCACACAATATTATTATTGAATAATATTATATATTGAATGATGTTATAATTGAATATTATTCAGTGATGAAATGAGTGAGAGAATACAGAGAAATCAGAACTCTAATACATTGGGCGTGGCAATGTAAAATGGTACAGCTAGTTTGGAAAGTAACATGGTGGTCCCTCAAAAGTTAAATACAGAATTACCACAAGACCCAGCAATTCTGCTTCTAAGTAAAAACTCAAAGAAATCAAAAGCAGGATATCAAACAGATACTTCTACACCAATGTTTATAGCAGCATTATTATAGCCAAAAAGGAGAAATGACCCAAATGTCCATCAACAAATGAATGGTTAAACAAATTGAGGTATATACATGCAGTGAAATATTCCTTGACCGTAAGAAAGAATGAAGTTGTGAGATGTTGCAACATGGGAGAACCTTGAAACATTATGCTCAGTAAAATAAGCAAAGCACATAAGAACAAATGTTGTTTGTATTGCTATTAGAGATGACTACAAATTACAAATTCACAGAGATAGAAAGTGAAGTAAGGGAAAGGGGGAGGAGGAAAGAGGGAGTGTTCCGGAGGGATGAAAAGAAAATAAATGAACTATCAAGTCACAAAAAAAGACATGGAAGGAATTTAAATTCATATTACTGAGTGAAGGAAGCCAGTCTAACAAGGTGGCTCACTGTATGACTCCAGCTATGTGACTGAAAAAGGCAAAACTATAGCTACGGTAAAAAAGACCAGCGTTTGAAAGGAGTTGGGGGAGGGGTGGGGGAAAGGGGGATGGGTAACAGGAGGAGCATAAGGGAACTTGGAGCAGTGAGACTATTCTGTATGAGGCTATAATGGTGAATTCATGACATTATGCATTTTTTAAAACCCACAGAACTGTACAATGCAAAGTGTGTAAACTGTGGACCTTAGTTAATAATAATTTATCAATACTGGTTAATCACTTGTACCAAATGGATCACACTTATGCAAAATGTTAATTATAGAGGAAAATGTGTGTGGAAGGGAGAAGCGGAAATGGGGAAGTGTACTTTCTGTATGATTTTTCTATAAGCCTTAACTGTTCTAACAAACAAAGTCAATTAAATATAAAACACAAAATAAAAATAAGGGTGTAGAAGACATAGGATTAAGAGATGTGAGATAGTGATTGAAAACAAACATGAATGCACAGAAAACTGGGTTGAACTAGCAAGTAAAACAATTTCCCTTTGGGAACATTAATATTTTTGAGTCGTGAGCTCTGAAGTTTATTTTCTTCTCTGACACCAGCTGACTGCAAGCAAGAACCCAGAAACCCTATTTCCAGTTGTGGAGAATTTAAACTTCAGAGCTACGGTTTTATCTTCAACAAACTATGACCTCATGAGCCATGCATTCAGTTCAGTCCAAGGAGAGAAGAAAGAAGTAGTTGTTTACCATAGCTATTTTATGTGTACAGGGCAAGACATTTAATGCAATTTCTTATTGTTATAAGTAAATTATTTTTCTATTTAAGAATTTTACATTTAAGTTAATTATATTCTACAAAGGATTTCTAGAAAAATATTTTGGAAAACACATCATAATGTGGTTATGCGTTGCAATTAATTGCAACTGCCCTAGAGCTTTGTTTATTAGTAGGCCAAATGCATATTTTGTGTTAATGCGAAATGCATGGTTTAGAGATCTTTTTTCATAGTATCCCTATTATACAAATGTTAGCAGATGTAAAAAGAGATGAATAGGCATGATTGAAAACGGTTGTACATTGACCTGACACTAATACCACAATAGACAGGCAACAGAAAAGCAGTGATAGGCCTTCAGCTGTGACAATGCAAACAAATGAATCCCCAATCCCATGATAATATTCTTTCCAGGAGCCAAACAGAAAAGCTTACTGATAAAGCATTCATCTAAAGAGTTTTGTTCTGTAGTGAAGTTTGCTTATTTCAAAAGAATTAAACAGTGCAAATTTCAGATTAATCAGTTTTATACTCTATGACTATTTTTCTCCTTAATATGTATCTCCAATGGATCTCCCCCAAATAAATTAATTACGGGCAGATTCCATGTAAACAATTTGTATAAAACATATTAAGCAATGGATGGTTTAAAAATATTTTTAAGTGTGTGAGATGTCAGAACATATAACGGTTTAGAATACATATTTCCCTAATATTTCAAGAATAATTTTCTTCACTCGAATAGACAATGGTCACCTTCAGAGTAATATTTGAAGTTTTTGTGGGTTGTCTAACCCATGGATAATCATAACCATATCAGATGCCAGTTAAGTGTATGAAATAGTGACTTTCAGTACTGGTTTTGATACACTCAAAATGACTTTTTTTTTAATTGATGATAGAAAAGTATTGAAAATGTTTCCAAAAGTAGTTCACAATAATATAAAAGAAACATAAATCTTACGGCATTTTTTGAGAAAGGGATGTGAAAAGAACAACAACGACAGCAGCAACGAAAGTGTTATTAGTCTCATACTCAGAAAGTTTGGAAATTAATGGTCTGGGAGCATACACAGAATGTATTTACTTTTCACAGTGGTAATGAAATTTTTGTGCTATAAGTTAAGTAAAATGTGTTGGGATAGAGTCTCCAGTTATAATTTGTTCAATACTTTTCCATGTAAGAAATTATTTTTAGAAAGTATGAATTTAACATTCTATTCTGGAGAAAAGGTGCATTGGATAGTAATTCACTTTAAGGAAATCCTGTTAAATTTGTATCATCTACATATATCATGTTTACCTACTATAAATGTAGCAATATTTAAATTATAAGGTATTGTTTTGATTCCATATTGCAAACTACTTTGAATAACAAATTCTCCCTGTCATTAACAGTTAGATAATTCCATCTCAGGAACTGAGCCAAGTTAGGCATTTTTTTTGTAACTCAGTGAAACAGATCCTTTGCTCTCACACAATGTGATGTGGAGGCTTGCCAAACGCTTGGTTGGAAGAATCTCACTGCTGTTTCTTTCTTCTCTTTTATATTCTTTTTGAAATGGCTTAAAATACAAAAATGCATGATTGAAACCACTATGTTGATTCTTTTCTCCCACCACCTTCAGGTACTTACAGATAATATAAAGTCAGCAGAATTTAGAGGTTGCTTCAGTGAACATTCAACGCTGTCGGTGAGTTTGGAATTAAAATCAAAACCATCGACCGTTGATTGTACCCTATGGCTAACCATCATCTACTTCATGGCTCTCAGAATTTGCTGAAGACAGGAAACCAAAGCAGGACACACCAGGACTTTCTCTTCCCCATGCAGAGATTTATTTTTAAAAAGGTCACAATCAACATTCATTGCTGTCGGTGGGTTGAACTGTGCGGACAAGCTCACTGAACAATGAATGCAACTGTGGCCCCACTTTTTGCAGTCACAATCAAGAGATATTCCATCTTTGAAAGATGTATGGAAAGTCATAATATTGTTCTTAATTTCGCTTTTTCTAATCTGTCAGGGTCTTCAGGTTTATTTATGCAATTTATAGGATATGATCATATTTCAAAGAAAAAGACACCAGTTTTAACAAGAATAATCTCTGGAAAACCATATGTTACACATAGAGCACTTTTTATTTAAATAGGTAAAACATTTTGCCCATGAAATCTACAAAATACCCTTCTAGGTTAACACACCTTCCTACTGTTAATGATGTAGGTAAAAATAGAAGACATAAAGAAACAAGACAGCTCCCGTACCATAGGCACCCATGTCCCTAAAACAACTGCAACAGCACTTAAAATTGTTCTTATCTTTCTGCTACTCTGAATGAGGACTCGCTCAAATACTTCTTGCTATGGAGTTTGCTAAGGGTGGGGAGATAATGTGCTTAAATGACGATGTAATTATGGGAGCACTTATTGACGGTCATATAGTAGATTAAGGTTTACAACTGAATCCAAGTCTAGGAAGAAACTTTACCCAATTCCTCTGAATAAAGAACCTCACCTCCAAGAACCTCACCTGTATTTTTAGACTTATAAGCATGGCTGTTAATTGTCTCATTTTACTCAACTGACTTTGGCACTAAAAGGTATACATACCATGTTTTTGTTTTTGTTTTTTTTAGCTAGTTTAGCTCTTTACTTTTGTATAAAATAATTGTCATTGAGTTCAGTCACAGCAGTTCTAATCTCATCATCTGTAATAGTAATATTATTTATTTTGATAATAATTGTTAATATTATATAAAATGCTTATGGAATATCTAATCATGTTTGGTGTATTCTGCAAGGTTTCAGCATTCATGTTTAAAAATCTGTCAAATACATTATCCTTTTGGTTCTTTGGCCTTTTGAATTTTCATTTACCTTCATTTCCCAATCCAGAAACTCACTCCTGGTGCCTGTTTCTGCTCTAGATCTTCTTATGACCTTAAAATATATCACCACACTTAAAATCTAACTTGCGATATCCCATTCTCTGACGATGATTTCCTTTAATTCTAGTCTCTCATTTTCTTATCCCAAGGCAACTGTCCTTTCGGCTTCAGTGTTGCTGTAAAAAATACAAAAAAAAAAAAAAACACCCAACCATATGAGTGTGAATACATATTCATGGCCTCCAAATTACTTAGCCTCCTCAAATCTGACTTCTACTATTCTTTTCTCTTACTCATGTATAACATCGTTCTACTGAAACTACTCTTGACCAAATTACCAGCGAGCTCCACATTGACAAATACCAATGACATTATTCTGCCCATTATCCTACTTGAAATCTCCTTCATGACTTACATCGCTGGTCATTTTTTCCTCCTTTAAACTCTATTCTCCATTGACTTTTATGAAACTATTCTCATCTTTATTATAACAGTGGTTCCATTTTGTAGAGGTTCTTGTTAATATGCTTAATCTCTCAATGACAGTTTTCTTGGGAAACATGCCCTTGGTTTTCTTGTTTTCTTCTCTTCTCATGCTTCACAATCTTTGAAGGAAAATCAGGCACATGCAAGATGTTTACATCTGCTTGCAAGTTCCTGATACTCAAGTCTTTATCTCCAGTATAGGTATTCCAGATCTACATAGCTGTCTTCTGTCCTTCCTGTGGATCCAAGCCCATCTATAATCAAACTAACTCACCATCTTTCCCCACATAGCAACCAAAGCCAGAAACACTGAAGTTATCTCATGCTACTCCCTCTTGCTTCCAGCCCTTTCTTGTACATGTAATCACTAAATACTCACATTTTGTTATCCTGTCAAGGTGCCCCTTTTCCATGTATTTTTACTGCCTTAGTTCAGAAATTCATTACTTCTTATTTGGACAATTCCAATAGTTTCCTAACTAACTTCCTGTCTGCTATCAGCCATCTGGTCAATATGGTATCCGTAGTACTTAAAAAATAATTAAAATAAAATTCTAAGCATGTTATAAAACGCTTTTATGCATTTTGAGAAAAGGTTCTAATATGTTTAATAGATGGATTATTCTAGCAAGACAAATGTTGTGAATATTGACTATGTGGGAAAAATGAAATTGTATTTGGAACTTCCTACAGTCTTTCATGATTTAATTCAAGTACATTTAATTTTTTTTTGAGGGGGTGCCTGGTCCGGGAATGAAACCTGGGTCTCCTGCGTGGAAGGTGGGCATTCTAACCACTAGCGACATGTTCATCCTTTAATTCAAATACATTTAAAGAGTTAAATACATATTTTTAAATTTTATAAAATAAATATTATTGAAGATTTACTGATCTTTAAATAGTGAAGAGCTTTTCTAATGTAAATACAAAGCAAGTATGAAAGAGAGGGAAGGGAGGAAGGGAGGGAGGGAGAGAGGAAAGGTGGAAGGAAGAAAAGAGAAAGAACAAACGATAGGAAGATTTGATTACATTAAACTATAAACTGTAGCATGTCAAAAGTATACATATAATGAAAAAACAAATGGAAAACAATATTAGAAATAAACAAAAGAAATAAATAAAAGGATTCATATGCTTAAGTTATAAATATTTAAATATCCTCAATATAGAAAAAGCAGTGAGGGAAAAATTAATACCTAGAGAAATAAATGGACAATAGACATGAAGAGAAAGGTCAAGAAGAAATGGAAATGAATGACACTCACTATATGAAGTAAAATTTTTCTTGTCATGAAAAATGATTTCAAATTTAAAATAATGTGATATAGTTTATCTTTAATAAAAGTTACAGATGAAAATGACAAAATCTCATGATGTGGACGTAAATGATCTCATACTATACTAGACACAGTTATCTTTGGTTTCCGCTGAGACTCACTTCTAAGTTTGATCTTGCTGCTTAGCATGTGTTTGAATGTGTGACCTCACACCTCCCCAACCACGGCTGGGTAGACCAGAATCACATACCTGGCCCAAGGAGAACTAATCCCTAGGCTTGGTTGAGCCTATCATGTTATCTTTCTCAGGAATTTGAACTAAAATTCGCTGACTCAATCAGGAGTAGTAGGTAGGCACAAAATAGATAATGCCATGAAGATTTGGATAGATAGACATTTTACAGTAGTTTATATGTCTGTAAGTAAGTAAGGAGAAATAACTGATGGGCAAGGAGCTGCAGTTAGAAGTGGGTATGAGATGTGAAGTTCTCTGAGAGATGGATGCAGCAGCTTTATTCCTCTAAGTTCCACATCCAGAACGCATTTTGCCAACTCTCTTTTCTCTGGTTCAGGACATCTGATTTGTATGCTTATATGACCTTTCTTTTTTATCATCGCATAGTTGTATATTCATCATCAAGATCATTTCTGAGAACATTTGCATCAATTCAGAAAAAGAAATTTAAAAAACATGAAAAAATTCATACATATCATACCCCTTATCCCTCCCTTTCATTGATCACTAGCATTTCAATCTACTAAATTTATTTTAGCATTTGTTCCCCTTATTATTTATTTTTAATCCATATGTTTTACTTGGCTGTCAATAAGGTAGATAAAAGGAGCATCATACACAAGTTTTTCACAATCACGCAGTCACACTGTGAAAGCTATATCATCATACAATCATCTTCAAGAAACATGGCTACTGGAACACAGCTCAACATTTTCAGGCAGTTCCCTCCAGCCTCTCCATTACACCTTAACTAAAACAGTGATACCATTTAATGTGTAAGAAAGAATTCCAGGATAACCTTTCGATTCTGTTTGGAATTTCTCAGCCATTGACACTTTATTTTGTCTCATTTTGCTCTTCCCCTTTTTTTTGTCGAGAATGTTTTCTAAATCCCTTGGTGCTGAGTCCCAGCTCATTTTAGGGTTTCTGTCCCACATTGCCAGGAAGGTCCACACCCCTGGGAGTAATGTTCCACATAGAGAGCGGGAGGGCAGTCAGTTTGCTTGTGGTGTTGGCTGAGAGAGAGACCACATCTGAGCAACAAAAGAGGTTCTCTGGGGGTGACTCTTAGGCCTAATTTTAAGTAGGCTTAGCCTATCCTTTGCAGGGTTAAGTTTCCTATGAACAACCCCCCAGATTGAGGAATCCTCCTATTGTTTTGGTTGTCCCCACTGCTTGTGAGAATATCAAGAAGTCTCCACTTGGGGAAGTTGAATTTTCCCCCTTTCTCGCCATTCCTCCAAAGGGTCTTTGCAAATACTTTTTATTCACTGTTCAAATCATTCTGGGATTTATTGGGGTATCACTCTGAACAAACCTGAAAAATCTCATGCCCTACTCAAGGTTCCATGTACTTATGGTGTTCAATTAAGCTGCCCACATAAATTATATTAGGAAATACATTAGTCAAAATATACATTTTGTACCAAATAAGCATTTTTTTTGCTTTAGTATCACACATAAGTTGAAGTTTTAAAATATGAATTACCATCTGTTTTCAACACCCTGCAGTATTGACATTCCTTTGTTCTTCCTCATGCAAAAATATTTTTACATTTGTACATTTAGTCACTATCATACACTCTAAGCATTCCTAGATTATACTATCTCAGTCTTTATCATTTATATGACTATTGAAGCCTTGAAATGAATCCTCCTTTGTTAGTTAGCTGAGACTGGTGTCTGCTCTTTGCCTTTAAAACCATACAATGAAATGATATAAACTTTATAGGAACAATTTGTCACTATTTATCGAGAACTTAAACATGTTTTCAAACTTTGAATCAACATGTATATGTATGTATATATGAAGATGTTCAAAGCAGTATCATTTTTAAATACCCCAAGGGTATTGTAATAAAATAAAAGTCAACTGATGATTAAACACAAAGCTTCCAGATCAAACTGTGGGTTAAATCCTAATTAACTTTCCTAAGCATCAGTTTTCTCAATTGTATAAGTGGCATAATATTTCCTACCTGATAGAGTTGTTTTGGGGAATAAATGAAATAATTCATATTGACTTTAATTAGCTCTTGACAGTGAATAAATATTTAGAAATAGCTGTAATATCAGACTCTGTGACTACAAATGAGATGACCCCTTTATGCAAAAAGTTATTTTTTAAGTAACTATTTATGCTGGGAATTTGGTCATTTTTATTTTTATATTCATCATATTTTCTATATTTCTAAGATAAACATTTATTACTTAAGTCCTTTTAGATGACAAGCCACTGAATGATTTTTGTTCTATTTTAAAAATATTTTTATTATAAAATTATAAATTCCTTTACTTGAATACTACAATAAAGGCCTCCAGACTGCTAAAATTCTATTTTAAGGAGTAGACTATAGTGCATTAGTAACAGCTGTTAAAAGTATTAAATTTTAGAAAAGAAGCACATTATATGCTAGGAAAAGATTTACTTTGTTCTAAACGCACACGCAATCAGATATTTGCACAAAATATTTTATTTTGTTCTAGTTCTGAATCTGAAAGTAAATTAAGGCCCCACACCTTAAGGTAAATATAATGTAAGAATGGGCTAGTTTGAAATTTTAAGCCTGTCTTTGACTATTGTAATTTAAATTTCCTTTAAAGAAGTTTAAGAATGCTTTATAATAAAAGTTACATTATGAAGTTCATTCATGAACATTCATTTCAATAATATACGTATTCTGGCAAAATGTAAAATAATATTAGCCATACAATTTTGTTTGAATTTCTAACAGAAGAAACCATTAAAAATTTTAATTAACTACCCATTTGTCCTTCAATATTTTCCTTAAATTTCCACAACGTACATCACTATTATGACTTGAAATTAATGATAGAATGATGGAATTCTTATTTCTGTAACTTTATCATTTTTAAATGGAATATAGGAAGAATCAAGACAAGGCTTACATTCTAGGATTTGGTATTAGGTAGTCACTAATACCAACTGATAACATCAAATTATAAAGAAAGCGTATGAAATTTTAAATGCATTTTGAATATTCAAGGAAGTTACTGTGTTATGATATAGGCATATTTTGCAAATAATCTTCTCCAGATAGTCTGGGAAAAAAGGATAATATAATTTAGCCTTGGAGTTTTCTCTCAACACCAGATATTATGAAACTTCTTTTAAGACTTCCTTTGATTTCTGACTAAATTTTATGTATTTCTTGTTTATTACTTTATTTTGAAGTTTTCTCCTTTTTTCTTTGTTTGTTTTGCTGTAAGCTGACAACATACACCTCTTTACTCCATAAATGACTCTAGGCTTTGGTTCAAAAGAACCACAGCACAAATAATGCTCAACTTTTAGTCAGTTGCAAAGAGAATCAAAGATGGAACTATTATTTACTTTATTGAAAGTACACAATGATCTAGGCACATAGTCTCCTTTAATCCTTGCAAGAAATATTTGGGAAAGTAAATACTGTCACTTCTTTAAGAAAAGGGCAGGACAAATGGTAGTATGTCTAATATCATAGAACTAGTAGAGGGAGTTTGGCTTGGCTCTAAAACTGCAACATCTAGTTCACATTCAAATTTTAAGAATTTAGCCTCTATTGAACAGGCATTTGTAAGAATATAAAAAGTAATATATTCCTTACAAAACAATAGCTAAGCCTGCATTATATTTTACTGGGTTTCAAGTGAAATATATATAAAAAAAATAGTCCAAGAGAAAGGCATATATCCCCAGACTCTGTGTTCGGAAGGATGACAGTAGACTATAAGTGATTTGAGCCATGGTTTTTCTTGTTTGGAAAGGAAAATGAGCTCCATAAGTCAGATTCTTCACCTATTTTAGTTGCTGCTTGATATCTGGCTCCAACAACAATGTCTAGAATGTGATAGTAATTCAGCAAATATTTAGTTGAATGAATGGGTCAAGAACATATCTACTTAGTAGGCAGTGCTTCAATGTGTGTTCACATAATACAATGCATTAAGAAAGATGCTGAGTCAAAGTTAAGTCCTGCTTGGGTATACCAGAAAACTACATGCAACCAATGGCATCCAGTTCTAGTCTGCAGCATAGAGTGCTAGCATTTCCTTACATATTTACCATATGTGAACATAACTACTGTTTTTTTCAAGTCTAAGACACCACTAAAGGCAAAATAAACCATCATTTTATGTATTGGAAAGAGATAAAGGAAGAAAATAAAGATGGAAGGTGTTAGGAAGGAAGGAAGAAAAAGAAGTGAAAGAATGAAAGAGAGAAAGAAAGAGAAAAAAGAAGAGAAGGGAGGAAGGGAGAAAAGGAAGGAAGGGAGAGAGAGAGAAAGAGTAGATAGAAAGAGGAAGGAAGGAAGGAAGCAAGGAAGGAAAGAAGTCTTGATCAGTATAATTTTAAAATTCTACCAATTGTAAGATATCTCAATTTCCAGAGATGTTAAAATATGAAAAATATGCATTTTAGAGTAAACAAAATTTAGTATTTACCTTCATAACTTCACCACTGCTGGTTAACCTAAAAAGGTTAATGCAAGAAAAAATTATGGGAAGGTTTTGAGAATGATTTTTATCATTTCCCTACCATTAACTATAAATGAAAAGCATAGTTAGCATTTTATGGGGGTTTTAAGGATTTCCAAGGGTTATTTTAACTATACATCATTTTCATCCTAATTGCTAGTCTAAAAACCTAATCCCTTACCCAGAATGTAAGAATAACATGTATGACACTATACGTATAATGTATCAGCTTATTCTTCTTAGATTCCCAAACTAAAAATTATAGTGAATAAGAAGAGCTAGTGTTTGTTTAGCAGCCAAATTTGTATTTTAAAAATCCTTCTTTTAGTTTACATGATACCATCACAATCATTTTAGTGGGTCTTAGTCACATTTTCCAAGTTAAAACAATGCATTCATTCTTCCTGCTCCCTCTAAGAAAACAGATTGTGAATACCTTCAGAGTTCCTTAAACCACCTCCCCACCCCATGCAAATTTTCCTGAAAAATCAACACCAAGAAATATGAATAAAAGATTCCACTGTGTTCACTGCCTGAGTCTCTCTAAGCCCTGGACAGACAGCTTGGATCCATGAACATAAAGCTTTAGCCAGTGGCGCCAAATCACACAAAGCCATTTTTAAGATGCCTGGTCTATGCTATCAATCCTCTTACCTTAGGCAACCCCCTCCTGCTGGTTAAGTGCTAACACATGCTTTACAACTGCAGGAAGGGATATGGTTTACAGATTAAAATTAGATGCAGAATTAAATTGCTTGAACACAGCAAAAAAAGAAACGGGTAGTAGATGGGGTGCAGAAGACAATTTGGGCATGCCAATATTCACACACACTTAATTCCAAGACTTGATTTCCATGAATTTCCATTAAAATTTTTGAGTTCAGGCTCTGTTTTTATTACTGAAATTCCCTGTCAGAGCAAAAACACTTAGAATCTGTCAAAGAATATGCAGCCTTCTGAAAATGCATGTTCAATTTGTGGAATTTACAGCCATGAGAGATCGTTGAGTCAAATACCAGAGCTCCTTTAGAAAGCCAAGTAGAGTAATTTAATGATTACTAATGATATTTGTAACTTTTCAGCTTACTATAATAAAAGTAATCAGCACTCAGGCTTCAGGGTGTAACATGATCACCTGTGCTTTTCAGAAAAGAATTTCTGTACACATGGACAGCAAGAGTTGTACAGCTGGCCAAGCACATTACTGGTAATGTCAGAAGGAAGAAGAGGGGGGGAAATTACTTTCCTTTAAATCATTAAATGCCCTTTGCAACTGAAAAACTCAAACCAACACAGCAGCTAAGAGAGATGTTTCCTTATTACATCAAAAATGTTAGCCATTGCCCTAAAATCTGACACCTAAACCTCTGGAAAGGGAGAGAAACAACTTCACCATCTGTACTCTCTTGGCTTACAATATAAAGTTATAAAATGGAAAATTGTCTATTAATTTCATAAACATGTCAGAAGGCTTTTATTCATGTGCTGGCACTTCGCTAAGTGTTAGGGATAACATGGTAAGCACAGAGTCACTACTTCCTGGGAACTTGAAGTCTAGTAGCAGAGAAAGGTATCATTTACATAGTTGCATAATTAGAGGACTCTAAATTAAAGGGCTAGAGAATAAAACGAAGACCACCAGAACTTAAAAAAGAAAAGATCAAATATCAAGTATAGCAACTTGCCAATTGAAGGAACACATACCAGTGAACAAATTCACTGAGCCGTTCAACAATGAAGAAGAATTAGGGGGTGCTAGTTCTAGTGCTAGGCTGGTACACTTATAGTGATGTATTGAGTAAAGTTTCAAAACTAGCTCTCTGGATCAGACGAATGACTCCAGGGTTCACACACATCTGGGTCAAACCAATCTCATACTTCTCTGGGCAGTAGTGGAACTTCGATTAGGGCTAATAAGGTTTGGTGTCCTGATATGGTTCAAAGTTCATGCTCTTTTATCAGTTTCAGTTGGTTAGAGTGAGGCTGGCTGAAGTAGAGATAGAAATGCTTCTTCTCTGACTGCTGAAATCTTCAGTTCTCCATTTAAGGACTTAAAATGATTGGGTGATAATTCTGCCATTGCAATGACAAACTTTTGTTGACTATAGATATAATAGGCCACTGATGCAATCAACTGACTAATAATTTAAATCTGCAAAATACTTTCACAGTAACAGTAGAGCCAGTGCTTGCTTGACCACTAACAACTGGACACCATAACCTCGCCAAGTTGACATGTGAATTTAACTATCACAGGCACCCAATTCCCAAGCTGTTCATAGACCTAGTAGTTCATAAACACAATACTTGATCTTGAGAGGGTGTGATAGTCACCCTCCAGATAGCTTCTGTGGCTGTCATCTCCTGATACCCATGCTCTCATGTCAATCCCTCCTCATGAGAGTGGGATGGGCCTGGTGATTTAATTCTATTGAATAGAATGTGGCTGAGGTGATAGTGTCACTTCCAAGATTAGGCTACAAAAGTCTGTGATTTCAGTCTTGGTTGTTTCTTCTCTTTTGCTCACTCCTGGACCCCTTTCTTCTGAATTACTCTCTCTGGGGAAAACCCTTTGCTCTGTCATGAGACGGTCCTATAAAGAGAGGTTCATGGAGAGGGCTGAGGCATGTAAGCAGCCATGAGTGAACTTGGAAGCAGACCCTTCCATAGCCAATCTTGAAATGACTGAAACCCCTACTGACAGCTTCACTGTAGCCTTTAGAGACCCTGAGCTAGAGGCACCCAGCTGAGCCACATAAAATTCCTGACCCACAGCAATTGTGAGATTATGTCTTTGTTCTTTTAAGGTGCTTAGGTTCTGGGTGATTTGTTACACAGCAATAGATAACTAATATGGAGCACTTGATGGTTGAGCAAGCAATTTGCCCTTATGTCACTTTTCATCTATTTTTTTAAATCTCCAAATGTATTTCTTTACCCTTCTTCACTGTTCTATTCCTTTTCACTTTCCTTACTAAATCTTTTTTTATATATTATTTTTACAGCAATCAGTGTACAAATAGGCATAACAGAAAGTTTAAGTGGTTTGAGATTAGATGGTTTTGCGATTGATAAAAGAAGAGCAGGGATATGATGAATTTATTAATATAAAGTTTATAAACTCCTGTATAAGACTAGGTGTCTTATAGGTGTCATTCTGCTTTAGTAATTTTAGCACTTTCAAATAATTTTAAAAAGCTTAAAATACTACAAATACATTTATTTTCTCTGTTTCTTTAATTTTGATTAAAATCTCTGGTTGTATTAATTAAATAAAAATAAGTGCCTTCAGATTTTGGCAAAAATTATATAATGATAGAAAAATGGCCTTTGACATGTTTCATTCATGATATTTGACTCCTACAAAATAAGAGCTGACAAAGATGTATATAAAATATGAAATTAACTTGTTTCCATGAAAACTTTTCCCACTGGACGCTGCTGGGCTACAATCTTCAGTAATTCCCTTCCCTACCACAGAGTATTTCTGAGAGGTCCCAGGAGATTTCACAAACCTAATCAACCTTTGCAATGCCCCAGCCACCTTCTTCCACTTCTCCTTTCTGTTAAATTGAAATCATTCGCATTTAGCATCACTGCTCTTTTGGCTTCATGCAGTCATACTCTGCAGGCCCTGCGTTCTCCTCCTGACAGAACAATCTGTTTGGGTGACAACAACATGGCTGCCAAGCTCTGCTGCTTCCAGGTGCCAACCATCCCCCAGGGCTCTGATTCAAACTACCAGGGCTTCACATGTGGAGAAGTTGTAGAGACTTTTTTTTTTTCACTTTTCCATATAAAACACTGGTAAAAAGGTACCAAAGAACTGAGTTTTCCCCAATGTCATGTAAAACTTTCATTGGAGCCATTTCTTTTTTTCTTATCTCATCTATATATCTATATAATGCAAACTAGAAGGAGCTTTTACTTATGTTTTATTTCTCTGTTGAATAAATGACATAAAGCACAAAAGACTAATCTGCATGTCCAAACTTTGCTAAATTCAGAATTGCCCATGTTGTTAAGACTAAGATTTTACGATTAGGCCAAGCCTAAATCCCCTTTTTTAAGAATGAGATTCTCACCAAGGAAGTTCCTCAAGGCTTCATTTGCTAGATACCTAGGGAGGCATCACCAGAAACATCTGAATAGACCCCGCTGTGTCCGGGTCAACCCGTCCCGTCCCCGCACCACACCGAAGTCAAGTCATCTTCTGTGCTTTGGTTTCCTCCTCTTAACAACAACAGTGACAAAATTTACTTATGAAAGCATTAAAATAGGAAAGTGGGAGATCAGTGTTTCAGCCCAGTTTTACCATGAACTACTTCTTTGATGTATGTCAGGCTGATTATTCTTCCAGAACCTTCCATGACAAATGATTTCCTCTTCTCTAAAAAAGGTTCCTGTAACAGTTGCTCTCTTAAGTCCCTTGGAACTCAAAATTTCTACAACTGAATTTAGAAAAAAGAAAAATTTGGCAAGTTTAGTTAACAAAAAAATACATAAATCTACTTTAGAATTACTGTTTTACATTTGCTTTTATTTGTATTGAGATTTTCAAAATGCTCATCATTTTTTAGTCACCACATATGTAATTTCTTCAACTGAGAAATAAAACATCAGTAAAAGCCTTTTCTGGTTTGCATTAATAATCAGATTGTTTTAAAACATATAGATGAGATGAGAGAAAAAAACTTCAAAGACAATGGAATAGAAAATATACATTAAGGGAGAACAAGCATAAAGTGGTATAAAAGAAATTATAGGAGAAAAAGGGACAGAAGTAATCCTTGTTTCCAATTTTTGGCCCATCTCATTTCTACTCTTTGAGGAAGTTAGCAGCAGGCTATGGTTTCTTGCTGTTTTCCTTCACATTAGTATTTCTCAATGTCGTGGAAATCTCATTCCAGGCTATTGATAAAGACAAGGGCCTGAATCGGATTCCTGATTTTAGCACTGGCATCGAACTTTATTCTCAATGCTTTTATTACTAATTTATACTGTAACAAAAGGGTACCCACAATGCAAATAAAACAGACCAGATGACCTTTCATATAAAACACCAAGAAACATAATTGCTCTACCTTGTGTAAATTTGCCTGAGTGTGTCTTCCATTTTACTTGACTCAATGCTTTCAGAGGGAATGCAAGCATCTGGGACAAGTTGGTATTCTGACCTATAAGAATAACTTGCTTTCCCTCACAAACTTTCACCAACATCACCAAAGGAAATGATTAATAGAGAAAAAATGAGAAAACAGGGAAGGATATGGTTTTAGTTTCCCAGCTGCTAAAATAAATACTATACAATGTGTTGACTTAAGAATAGGAACTTATTGGCTCTGGATTTCAGAGGTTAGAAGGCTTGGTTCCTCCCAAAGTTGATTTCTTCTGTCTGGTCAGCAATCATTGGGGTTTCTTAGATTTTCCATTACATGCAATGCACATGGCAGCATCTTCTTAATCTTCCAACTTCCATTGACTTCATTTTTTATGGTTGTACCCTGTGGCTTCTCTTTCTCTGTCTAAATTTAATTTTGCCTATAAAGGACCCCAATAATTGGGATTAAAGCTCAAATTGATTCAGTTAGGCCAAACCTTAACTGGCCTAACATCTTAAAGAGATGCTACTTACTAGTCCACGCTCACAGGACCAAGGAATGGGAGCTAAACATACATTTTGTAGGGGACAAAATTCAACCCCCAACAGTTGTTATTCATATTCCAGAATCTTTGAAGAATTTCTTCATTATATAGGTAGGTGAGCCTGTATTAAGGAAAGCTGGCACCCTCATATATTGCTGGTAAGAATGCAAAATGATAGAACCCTTATGAAGGGGAATTCGGCAACATCTAGCAAGATTATATATGCATTAGTTCTTTAATTTAGAAACTTCACTTCTAGGAAACTATTCCAAAGATTTACTTGAAAAAAATATGAAATGACTTATGCACAAGTTATTTGTCACAGGGTCATAGAATAGCAAAATATTTAGAAATAGCCTAAATGTCCAACAATGGGGAACTGATGAATAAATGATAGCAGCTTCTCATAATGAAATGGCAGGACATATACAAAGAGGTAAAGCCAATATCTATCAGAATGGCATGATCTCCTGGGTGTGTTGTTAAATGAAAAAGCAGGTGCAGAACATTATATATTTTATGTTATCTTTTGTGTGAGAAGATTTTATTTTATATTGGATTTTATTTGCACAAAGCAACATTGGAAGAATAAACAACAGCCAGATGTATTGCCTATAGATGGAAGGGAGCAGGGATAGAGGTTAGAGTTCCCTGCTAGGCCTTTTATATGTATTTCCAACCTTGTAAACATATATGTGCTTTAGGTATTTGCCTGAGGTTAGTCAGACTATGAGGTTTGAAGGCATAGTCCTCCAGACAGTCATGTCTTCACAAGACTTCTGACACAAACTGCAAGTCCAGAGATATCCCAAACTTCCTTCAAGTTTGATAATTCTCTAAAAGGACTCATATAACTTATTGAAAGCTATTATACTCATGGCTTCAGTTGCTAAGGGAAAGTATACATTAATTCAGTCAGGGGAAGAGATGCAGAGTCTGGAAGGCTTCCAAACACAAAGCTTCCATTGTTCTCAGGAAATGCTATGCTCCTGGTATCAATGTGTGACAATTCAGATTGAGTATTGCCAACCCAGGAAGCTCACCAGAGCATCAGTGCTCAGAGTTTTTATTGGGGATTCTTTACATAGGCATTATTGATGGATTGATGGATGAATGGATTGATTGCCCACATGGCTGAACTCAGTCTCAAGAATGACCGATACCTCATTACCCAGAGTCCTCCCCTTGGGTCACATTGTTGGTCTTTCTGGTGAGACCAGTCCCCACACTAAGCCTGTTGGCAGTGGCCAGCCCCTGCTCTAGACCAAACCACTCTTATTGGTGTGACATATGTTAGCTTCCAGAGGCTCAGGGCAAAGGCCAGATGTTTCTTTGGGTAAAACCAAATTCTTTACTACACATATTCAAAACATAAAATAAAAATTGCAATATTAAAATGAAACCCATAAAAATCAAAATTAAACTGAAATAAATGAACTTAACTGTATATCCAGTTTGTATATATGAGAAAATAATTATTGCAAGTGACTTTTTATAATATTATTATGACTGTACCTCTTTGTGGAGTAAACCTAGGGACATAGAGCTGTAAATAAATGTTAAAATATATTCAATAGTTAAGTCTTCAGCAATACTGGTATTATAATGAAATGATTATATAATGCAAAAAAAATCTATATAATCTATAATAATACATAATAATGTTAATTTATTGGAGCCAAAAATTTTCTGTATAAGAGAAAAGAGATACAAATATAGAGTCAAAGTTAATTAAAAATCATGTAATTGGAAATATCAGTATAAGCATAAGTCTTAAATACACACACACACACACTTTTTTCTCCAAACTCTGTACATAGGAAAACCTTGCAAATAATGACAATCTTGGTAAATTGTATTATTTGTTTGACACTTTCCCTGTCTCTTTCTACCAGATCCAACACTGCATGACTCTTCTTTGGTGTTCATCCCTAGGAAAGCAATATTCTTTCCAGGAAGAGCAGACTTACAGACTGGGGAGTTGCTAATATAATGCATAAGGTGTTTAGTTCAGAGTGAGTCACAGGTTGCATTTACAGCCCAGTCTATAATTAGTCTGTCTATAGAGTGGAAGATATTCAGGTACCTCATTTAAATATGAAGGCTATTTTTTGGTTTAAAATATATACAGGAAGAAAGGGGATGACCCCACAAAGACATATTAAGTTTTGGAAGGAAAAAACTATTTTTTTTCCATTATACAATGAGAAGGAAGTGGTTGAAATGGTGGATTATGGGCATGGGAAATGATGTCACCATTAACTCCTTGATGGTAGAGTTCTCCCATTTGAGCTTTATAATCACAGGCAGTGAACCCTGATCAAATGATTTTGACTGTCACTTTCTGCTT
Organism: Myrmecophaga tridactyla; assembly: GCA_004026745.1. Classification (NCBI taxonomy): domain Eukaryota; kingdom Metazoa; phylum Chordata; class Mammalia; order Pilosa; family Myrmecophagidae; genus Myrmecophaga; species Myrmecophaga tridactyla. The sequence goes on along the minus strand of PVIY010005724.1, from coordinate 62,679 downwards.
TATTTCCCCATTGCTGCTAGTTTTTACATACAGCATCAACTTTGCCAAGACTTATAGCTGAATTTAGTTTGTACTAATACAGGGAATATCACATTTGCTTGTTAAATATTGCTGATGGAATCTGCAGTTTGATTTTACATTGCTTGTGTGATTTCTTTTGTTCAAGGATTTCACTATGTTTTCTAATGTTCGGTGAGTGGGAATGATTCCATTTGTTCTGTTGAGGTCTTAGAGTATAAGGAATACCTTAGAGTCATGAAGAGGCTGAAGGAACAACTACTGCTCCAATGATAAATGACTAAGCCTGCATCTATTTAAGAAAGCTGAAATCACATCAGCACATAATGTGAGCTCCCTGTGAAAAAGAAGGAGCAGAATAAGAATAAATGAATGCGAGAAGATGACTTCACTTGTGTTATGGGACTTTTGCTTCTTGGCCATAACAAAAAGATATACATTTATTTTATCATTTAATTGCTTTGCTATAAGTATTTCCCAAATAAAAGTTGATACTAACATCAAGCACGGCTCACTTTATAAAGCAACAGTTCTCTAAATGTGTTTGAATTAGCTTAAATACATAAATGACTAAAAATGACTATCTACTTTAAGTATGTAATTTATTATTTTTTAAATCCCATAATATATAATTTTACAAAACACCAAAAAAAAATCCAAGGGATCCAGATGTCCTGTTGACCAAGTTTGAGAAATGTCTCTCTAGAGCAATGTCTTCCTAGGGTGGACTTTGGCACATGCTATGTTATTAAACTTCACAATTAGAAATCATACTAAAGCCTTGAAAGAAGACATGGCCTATTTGGAAATTATTTTTTCAAGTCTCAAAGAACTTCATATTTTGAATTAGGATAGGATTTTCAACATGGTAGAATGCAAACATGCTTTACCTCCCCATCCTGCTGAGACGTTATTATAATAATAGTAAAAGAAGCAAAAGGTGTAATCCACAGAAACCATAGAAGGAAATAAGCACTATTGATGAGAGATTTGAAAACATTTCAGGAAGCATGCATGTGGGTAGAATGGGGAGGCCCCAGCCAAGATCTAGAGGATTTTATAGCTGAAGGCCTATACAATCCATTCTAAAGACTGTGAAGAGGAGAGAACAGACATAACCAAGGATGGGGACTAAAAACAGGAGGATTAGTACTAAATGTCTAGAGAGAGCAGTCCATCATCTAACGTGCAACCCTGCCCTAACATGAGTAATGCCTGCAGGCAAATGTTTACTCACTAGCCAAAAAAGGAGGTAGCTTCTCTAATGACATTGACTAAACTATGTTGCACGTAGACCAAACCTCACTGAATCATGGCATTTCAGGGATCCTGGAGTAATGTGCAGTACTGTACTTGCTCACCTGAAGGTAAAGTAAGTGCCCATTACCAACAGAAAGCTCATACCCAATCTCGCTACTGCTTTATGCACAAATATCAGTGGATAGCCAAGAATCATTAAATATTTAAGAAAGTCAACATCACGAGAGAAAAAGTCCAAATAAAAAGAATACCTGTCTTCCGAGAAAATATAGGTAATTGAGAGAAAAGAACTTTGATGAAACTCTAATTTATAACTGAGAGAAAATTTAGAAGATATTTTATTTATAAAATTGAAGCAGGAAATAATGAAAAAGGAATTATCAGAGAACACAGAAGTTATCCTGTCAATACATATGTGATTGCCTCTCTCCCAAATAATAAAAAAATTGAAATATTAAAATCCTAAAAAGAGGAACTGCATGTAAATAAGACAAAGAAATATGAATTTCAAGGAAAAAAATTGAGGAAGTGGATCACCTCTGAGGGTCTGACAAAGAGATCGGAAAAGCAGAGAAAAGGAAAAGGAAGAGGATCCTAAAAATTCCAGGAAATAAAAATACAAAAATGAGTCAACTGCAAAAGCATAAGGATCAATCTAGCATCCAATTTCTTACTGACCCAACATGTCAGAAAACAATGGAAAGAATACTTTCACAATATGAAAGAAAAATTAATATTTTCAAGCTAGAAGTCGAAATCTAGTCTATCAATGGTAACTGGAAAGTGAGAACAATGTAAAAGGCATATTCAGAATCTGAGGGTCAGACATGTACATCCCACATACCATTTTTAACAATGTTATTGAGTTTGTAACAGGAATTAGTGGATTGAATGGAGAAACAATTATTCCAGATATGGGAGGAAGATAAAGACTTTGAGAGGAGGATGGTCCAAATAAGAAAAGAAATGTCCTGGGGCAGAATTTGGATATAATGTTTTTAGATTCAGATTTCTGGTGGAAAATCTGAGTGTTTATAAGGTTTTGAATATATGAAATAAAAGTAAACTAGAAGCCCCAGAGTGATTTTTTTAATGCTCCAAATATTATCTAACAATTTCAGAACAGAACAAGAAGTTAAAGGTCTTCAGAGTAATAATGGAAAACATTCTATTAAATAGTTATATTTAATAAGAAATTAGAAAAGAATATCAATATGGTAAAAGAAAAATCTATCTGTCCATCCGTCTGTGTCTCTATTTATCCACTCTTCCAGCCAAACAACAAGGGACAGTACTCAAATTTTCTATCTAGGAATAATAAAACCTACATAATAAACATCTGTCTGGAAACTGAACATTTGTTATGATTTCAAGCAATCAGCAAAGTGTAAATAGGGGGAATCCAAATGACTGTTTTCCTTGGAGAGCACATTGGGGTTATAAAGAAGGAAAAATCACTTTGCCCCATTATATTTTTGAGATGAAACATGAATAATAGTGATAGACTCATAGGAATGTGAACACTATTTTAGCTTTTAGACATTGCATGTGAGATTCATCTGGATCTGGAGTCAAACATGTATGCCACCAGTCTTGATGATTTGCAAGGAATAGCAAACCTGCCAGAAGGTAAGAGGCAAAAGTGAATTTAGAGGATGAAGGTTTAGAGATATTCATATCCTCCTCTGAAGAAGTGCGGTATGAAGATATACTGTCAATAATGATGTAAGAAGAATTATCAGTTTCAGTATATTATTTAGAGTTAAAAGAATTGAGAAGCCATGTATGAAAAGTGTGTAGAGGAAGTAAGGAGAATCATAGCCAGATCAGTAAACTGTACCAAAGGTGTATAACTCAGTAAATAGTTGTATAAATACATTATTTAAAACTCTAGGGGGAAAAACATTAAAAATTGTTATTGCTGAGATGTGAGATCAGGGGAGGAGAATACTGTTTTATTTAGGAACTCTTCTATGCAATTTAATATTTTTAAACCATAGCTATAATTTTATGAAAAATGTATTAAAATATAAAATGGAATTAAACTAGTATAATGCATTTTTGACCAGTTTTCATCGAAAACAAATGCATCACATTAATTGTAATAACCCATATTTGTCTGGCATTGTTCACATTTGCTAAAACAGCTCTTCCAGATCCCCATTACCCTGCGTTCCAAACATCACAAAATTGTTTCTGGGAGTCTCTGAAGTATTTCACATGGTTCCAGTAACATTTAGGCCTGCTATCAGCACCCACCCAAAGGCCTTTATCTCTGACCCCTGTTGCTGATATCAGCCATAAATGTTCTGCTGCCTTTTCCAATGGTGCTATCAACAAAACTAAAAAGCCCTATTTGCCAAATTGGAGCTATTAGGAAGTCATATTATTCTCAGGGCATAAGTGGGGTCATTGCCCTTCTTTGCCTCTCACACCCGTGACTCAAAGTCTCAGAGTTTCCTTTGTAAAAGTAATTCCATCAGCCTCTGCCTGCAGTCTTCCTCTTCATAAAACTCAGGGAGAGATTCAACGGGTCTAGCAGAGAAGTCTCCACAGCAGGTACTGCACTGGCTGGCCAATCCCTATTTCCAATTTGTAGGACTACACAGGCACAGCTGACCACAGGCACTCAAAAGCTGCCAGGAGTCCACTAGCGTCCTCATTTTTATTTCTTTTTTCTGATTGGCCTTATTTTCTCAGACAAGATTTCCCTAACCAAGAGGTACTGTGATATCATAGCTACCAAAATGCACTCTCCCAGCTTTTTAAACAGAACAGGACTAAGAGTCACACATGATGGACCCAAATTACAAAATCTTGGGGAAGTATATCAGTTGAAATAGATGCCCTAAGCCCATCAACAATCACTTTGACTAAGGCAGAACCACGTAAATCCATGACTGCCCGAAATGAAAGTTTATGCTTATAGTATGGGAAAACTCATTTTTCAGAAGACTAGTGAGAAGAGAAGGGGTGATACATCCAGGTATGGGAAATATTCTGGGTACGGTGTCACCATGCAATGAACTTTTAGGGAATATAAGTGCTTTAAAGATGTGACTTTCTTCATAGATAGCAAAGATGTTTGTTCAGCTAGATCTATATTCACCATCAATCCTATTATGGAACCTAAATTTCCGATACCTGTTTAGTATTTGATATAAGCAAGGGCTCTTTTCAAATTTAATACAGAAGTGAATGCAAAGTAGAGAAGTTAGAAATTAGTCCACTGTAAACTGTTAATACTGTTCTGGTTTGTAACTGTTATGTAACCCAGCAAAACCATGCTCCTCTAATCCAGTCCTGTGGGTACAGACTTATTGCAGGTGGGACCTTTTGATTAGGTTGTTTTCATGGAGATGTGACCCACCCAATCCAAGTGGGTCTTAATCCTATTATTGGAGTCCTCTCTGAAGAGGATAAAAGACAGAAAACAGAGAGAGAGCTCAGAGCCGATACAAAGAGCAGAGAGATGGAACTAAGTGGAGCAGACACAAATGCTTGGAGGAAGAGAATGCTTTGGGAGATGCTAAGCTAAGAGATGAAATCCAGAGTTTGCCCAAAGAAGCTAAGAGAGGACCCACAGTTGCTTAGACAGGAAAAATGATCAAAAGGACCCACAGGAGCTGAGAGAGCTATTTTAGATACCAACCCAGGAGAGAAGGGCGAGCAGAAGTTGCTTTGTGCTTTCCCATATGACAGAAAAGCCCCTGGACCTGACAGGCCTTTCTTGAGTAAAGGTATCCTCTTGTTGATGCTTGAATGTGGACATTTCCATTTCAAACTGTATGTCTGAAACGTAATAAATCCCTTTTGTAAAAGCCAGTCCATTTCTGATATATTGAATTCCAGCAGCATTAGTAAACTGAAACAATTACATTAACTTATATTCATTTTTTTTACTTCAGCTATATTAGTCAAGGAAATGCTTATATGAATTAAGCTATAAGGCAAGAGAATTTTAATGGTGATTTTCATAAAGTAATCCCTAGAGAAAATACCAAAGTACAAGGTGCTATGTAAAAAAACCCCACATTATCCTTATTTTTTAAAAAAGGATTAACTCAGCAAGTATGAGATGTGTGATAAAGCGCAGGATGAACAGGCCAGGTTATAATCCCACAAGAGTATAACGGTGAAGCATTAAGCATTAGGCTTTAGAGTTGACCTATTCAGTTTGAATTCTATTGATATGAGTTTGGGCAAGTTATTTCACACTCTGCTTCAGTTTCCTTATTTCTAAGTTACAAGCAATTTTAAAATCTAACCTGATAGTATTGCTATAAATTTAAATGAATAATATATATAAAACAAAGAGTGGTGCCTGTTATAAGACTAATCACTATTAGCTGTTATCTTAGCAGGAATATTAGGTACTTGGAAGTGGTAGAGTGAGGCACTGAATTTCTAGAAATAATGGAAAAACTAAAAGAGAGCATAGGAAATTGAAGCATATGAAGGGACACCAATGATATATTTTATCTACCTTATAGCATTTCGTTGGTGAAACCTAACGACTATAAAATTGGTTCATATCTTCTGGTGCACAAAGCTCAGCTTCCAGGGTTTGATCAAGAATTTTGAGGTTTTTGCCATACTCAGGGAGGGATGCCTTATTAGACAACATAGTGTAGATATCACAATTTTGTATAACTTGGAAACATTTCCCCCTGAGTTCATTCAAGAGCTGATTTTAACTAACATCTAAATATGGCTGTCACTTAGCCAGGTGGTAAGAATTTGGGATACATCTTTTAAAAGGAAAAGAAGTGTAAGATGCGCTGCCATCATGGGATAAGACCTGTGTATAGAGAAACACAAACAAATGCCAACACTCCAGACTTGAAGTCACAGGATTAAGATCTGAGTTTCACCTCAACCCGTTACAGCAATAATATTGATTGAAGCAGCCACATTTTCAGTTGAGCTTTTTAGTTTTATCGGTAAAATAAATTATATTAGTGTCCATTGTCTGTGAGATCCTTTCTTCAAAGAAAATCTCATGAGGAAGCTTTTTGTATAAAACAGATGACAGTAATGGTTTTGCAGTTAAAACAGAGAAGGAGGAGTAGAACCCTGAAAATTCAGATCTTTCCCTGGTTTCTGAGCAGTTCCCTAGGGGCACAGTCAGACAACTGCTAGACAAGAAGTCTAGGCCCCTTTTGGTTTTTAGTCAAGTATTTATACTGGAGTTCCCATTGGTTTTAAGCTGAGATCAATTAATATCGCATTAAAAGGTTGCGTACTTATCTTTTTTTTTCATTAAAGAAGTTGTGGGTTCACAGAAAAATCATGCATAAAATATAGGTTTCCCACATACCACCCTATTGTTAATAACTTACATTGATGTAGTACATTTGTGAAAAATGTACATTTGTTAAAAATGGGTGTGGTACATTAATGAAAGCACATTCTTATAATGGTATTATTAACTACAGTCCATTCTTTAACTTGGGTTCACTATTAGTGGTGCAGTTTCATGGATTTTTAAAAATTATTCTAGTATCATAAATACAACCCCCAATTTTCCCTTTTAACCACATTCAAATATGTAATTGTTCTGGCCAGAACTCCTAGTACAATGTTAAACAACAATGGGGACATTGGGAATCCTTGTCTTGTTCATGAACTTAGAGTGAAAACTTTCATTCTTTCATCAATAAGTATGACGTTAGCTCTGGGCTTTTCATATATGACTTCCCTTGTTTCCTTCAATTCCTAGTTTTCCAAGTGCTTTTATCAAGAAGCAGTGTGAGATTTTTGTCAAACACCTTTTCTGTGTCAGTTGAGATGATCATTTGTTTTTTCTTTCATTTTTTATGTTAATGTGGTATATGACATCAATAGATCTTCTTATATTGAACCACCCTTGCATCGCAAGGATAAATCCCACTTGATCTTGATGGATATTTCTTTTAAAGCGCTGATGGATTCAATTTGCTAGTACTTTGTTGGGGATATTTATGAGGAGTTGGTCTCTAATTTTCTTTTCTTGTGGTATCTTAATCTTGCTTTGGTATAAGGATGATGTTGGCCTCCTAGAATGAATTAGGGAGTGTTCCCTCCTCTTCAGTTTTATGGAAGAGATTGAGCACAACAGTTTTTAAACCTTCTTGAAATGTTTGGTAAGATTCCCCAGTGAAGCCATCTGGCCCTGGGCTTCTCTTTTTGGGGAAGTTTTTGGCTACTGATTCAGACTCTTTACTAGTGTTTGGTTTGTTGAAATCTTCTATTTCTTCTTGAGTCACTGTGTGTAGTTTATGTGTTTCTAAGAATTTCTTCATATTATTGGGGTTATCTAATTTTTTAGCAAATCGTTGTTCGTAGTATCCTCATCTATTCCTTTTTATTTTGGTAGGGTCGGTAAGATCCCCCTTTTTATTTCTAATTTTTGTTATTTGTGTCCTGTCTTTTCTTTGTCAGTCTAGATAAAGTTTTCTCAATTATATCGATCTTTTCAAAGACACAACTTTTGGTTTTGTTAATTCCTTTTGTTGTTTTTTTGTTCCCTATTTCATCTATTTCCACGTTAATCTTTGTTATTCCTTCTACTTGTTTTGGGTTTAGTTTGCTCTTCTATTTCTAGTTATTCCAGCTTTGAGGTTTGGTCTCTAATTTGGAATCTTTCTTCTTTTTTTTATGTAAACATATATAGAACCATAAATTTTCCTCACAGCCTGGACTTTGGTGTATCCCATAACTTTTTGTATGTTGCATTTTCATTTTCATTTGGCTCAACGTATTTCCTAATGTTCCTTGTGGTTTCTTCTGTAACCCATTGCTTGTTTAAGATTATGTTGTTTTTGTGAATTTCCCATTTCTCCTTGTTATTGATTTCTATCTTCATTCCATTGTCAGAGAAGATACATAGTATGATCTCAGTATTTTTTAAAATTATTTATTGTAATCTAAGATCAGCACTCAATCTAATTGGGACTCCACTGTTCTCTTGCAGTTTTCAGAACTCTCTCCTTGTCCTTTGTATTCCACAGTTTGATCAATATGTGATAGAGTAAATTTTTCTTTAATTTTGTCCTATTTGGTGTCTCTGACCTTCTTGGATGTGCATATTCATGTCTTTTGCTCAGTTTGGGAAGTTATCTGTCATAATTTCTTTGATTATTCCTTCCTCCTCTTTCTTCTCCTTCTGGGACTCCCATAATGGGTTTTTTATGGTATTTTTGCTTTTTTGTATTATGCCTTTCTTATTTGGTGAATTTAAGTTTTCTCCTCCCCACTTTGAGGCTTCTTAAATGTATATTCTTAAAATGTTAGTTCATTTTAAATAGAGTAATCATTAAACCACTATCAAGGAACCATTTTAAAATATGATAAAAATACAAATGTGTAAAAATACAAATGTGTTCTTACTAAGCAATCATTAATGGATCACTCTCAATAATCAGTGAATTATTCTTACTTTGCTGGCCTAAAGTTGTTCTGCAACATTTTATTGAAGACAAGATGGCCCTTTCCTCTTGTAACTCATGTTTGTAGCTTTTATTACATTTGTAACAACTATAGCTTATATTCTGTGCCTCCAGAGTTTGGAAGAAACAAACTGATTTGAAGTCAAAAGAGCTGAATTTAAGTTCAATTTTTGCTACTTACTAATTCTATGAAATTTAATCAAATTGCTGAACTCTTTGAGCCACATCAATAGCCAAAATATATTCTTCACTTTCACTTTATTAAATTGGCTTTCAGAGCACTGTACTTTCTTTCGCATAATTATAGTTTATTTTTCTACTTCCTAATTAACTCCTTCAACCCACTTTAATAGTTTCTCCTCTTTTCACCACCTTTTAATTATTATGGTCTCCCAGGCCACAGACCTTGATCATCTCTATATCATTTCCCTTAATGAAATATAACAGCCTGAAACCCTTGAATCCCAGTGAATACCATGATTACTAAAGTTAATCTCCAGCCAGCTCTCTTTCCTTACTCCAGCCTTGTATGCCTAACTGCATTCAGAACTTGACATCTCCATTGGAATGTCCAATAGATATAACTTCAATGTATTCCAAACTGCAGTCCTTGATCTTCACCCCCAAATCTGTTCAGTATGCAAACTTTCTCATCTCAATGAAAACAATTCCATCACTAGAGAATTTAGACCAAAACCTTATAGTCAGCTCTGATGCCTCTCTTTTACCCCTTACTGGCTACCTGTCACAAAGCTGGTCACTCTGGTCAAGGCCACCATCATTTTTGCCTGAACTATTGCCTTCTTCTCCCTACTTCCCTTGGTACCCTGCCTAATGAGGCAGAGGGAAAAATTATTTTGAAATGTAAATCTGAGGAATGTATGTCATTCCTCTCTTCAAAATCTTGCAGTGGTACCCAGGAAGAGCCAGAGTCCTTACAATGGCCTACCAGACTCTCCATGACACACTGCCTTCATTTCCGATTGCTTAGCTCTCTCCAGTCATATAGCCACACATACTCTAACAGCCCAATTGTATTGATGCCCTCTACCTAAAGCACCTCCCTACTGATATCTTCACAGCTAATTTCCTTGTCTCTTTCAAGGCTTTGAAGAAATGTAACCTTCTCAATGAGACCTAGGCTGACCATACTATTTCATTAGGCTAACTCCTCCTCACTCTACTGCCAACTCCCATTACACTTCTTTATTTTTATTTGTTCTACAACAATCAACTCCTTCTAATATATTACATAATTGATGTATTTATTAAGTTTATTTATTTCCCTTTTTATAACATTAGAAGGTCAGCTTTTTGAGTGCAGAGATTGTTGCTTTTGTCACTAAGGCTTTCCAAGTGCTTAAAATGGCACTTGTCAAATAGAAGATCAGGGAAATATTTGTGGAATGGATGAATGAATGAATGAACACACATGTTGAAGTGATTTCATGAACTTTACATAAAATAATCTAGCCCCACGCACTTACCACAGAGCCAGGCACAAAGAAAGCATTAAGTTGTTCTTAAGCAGTTTGCTCCCAATAAATTCCAGGAATATTAGATCACTGAATCAACTGTTTTCAACATGCAGAAGTAGCTTCTTATATAAAGTTCTGCATGAATCCTGAAGAAGATTTTGTTGCAATAAGGAACCTAATTTGAGGGAGTTTTGTTTATATAATTCCATGCTCCTTTGCAGGATGATAAAATTTTTCATAGTAAAAAGGCTTTTCATTAACATTTTCTCAAAGCAAGAAGTGGTTCTACTGTAAGTTTTCTTCCCGGTGGGGAACAGCACATCACCTTAGCCATCTTGGAGGGCAAGAATCTTTATCTGAACTTATTTAAGAGACAGTTGCTCTAGAGAAATCACCACACTTTATTTTGAAGATTTTGAAGAAGAACCTGTCACACATTTTACACAGGTAATTCATTAGGGGACCAAGAAACTAGAGTTTTATGTTTTGAAGCTAAAAAAGAATTTTCTTAAATCATGATTGTTATTCAATTCTTTTATGATAACTGTTGCAATGGGCAATCCTTGTTATATCAAAGGAATTACCGTAAGTGGTGCTTTTGGGATTTGCAAGTCTTTGGTTTTCAAGTTGGAATTATACAGTTATTCATCTTTGTATATTCAAGACTTGAAAGAGTGCATCAAATCTCTGGGTTTATTTTTAGGTATTAACATAATACAGGGAGGCCTGACAAAAAGATGTAAAATTTTTTGCAACTTCAATAAAAAACACATGTAAAAGCCACTCACTATATTGTATAGATATTTCCTATTGGTATAGATATTTAGAGCTGATGGCCAACGTGAAATCAAAACATAGAAATCAAGATTCTGATCAAAAACATCCTATAAAAGAAAAAGAACATTTGTCATCTGTTTAAAGGGTACAGAGTTTATAAGGCTCCTGAGTGAGCACTGCTGTGCCACGGGGCAGAAGGTTGACAGGGGTGTCACTTCCAGCTGCCAGCACGTGTTACTCTGGGTGTCAGTCTAAAGACTTGATTCATTAAGTTTTGCCGCTCCAGGACTGTGCTCTTTATGACAAGAAAAGCAAGAAGGAACAGTGTGTCTCTTATATTTAACCCATAAAACTTAACACTCTGACCTCAACCATATAAACCAGAAGCAAAAGAGCCAATTGCAAATCTGACCAATAAAACCGGGAAAGTACTCACATGCTGGGATTAGAGGAATATATATCTATGTATATGGGGGAAAGAACAATTGGCACATTCGTCCCTGTAGGTGATCCCAGACTGGCATAGGATAACATTTCAAACATATTTATGCATGCTTGCAAGGCTGCTGGGTGACCCCACCAGGAACTGGTCTACATGAAGGGCTGGGTATACACTTAGTTTGTAGAAAGACATTGTAAGAGAATGTACAGCAAGACTAGGAGAGGACTTCTCTGTGAGAAGGGAATACAGACTGATGCCTGTCAGTTTCCTTTTCCATGTCAGGCCTAAAAGACCCATAGAAAGAAATGGGTCTTCAAGTAGAAATGAGAGAATTGCTTTATGCTCTAATCCAGACACTGGGCACAAAGCAATATTACTTACAACACGTGATATAGCACAAGGCATAGAAAGTATGCTTCCAGGCCTCTCACACACATATGACTTTACTACATCAAGGACTTCAGCTTGCACAGCTTTGCTTTCACACAGTCAGGGCTGATAGTGAACTTCTTCACATAGAAGAAAACAAGATCTACCATCTTTAGTGTTTTGCTTCAGACAAGGCTAAAATAAATATTTTAAAATACTTCTTTCTTCTTAAAACCTGGACAAGTTGGGGTAGTGGTTTGAGGTCACAGAAGGAGAATTTTAGTGACAGTCAGAATTGGCAAGTGTCTCTTTTGCATAAGAAAAATCCAGAATGTGTTTTGAATAATTTTGGCTAATAGTTTGGGATGTGTGGCGAACTGTCATATTCTCTGTCTAAGGAAGTCACAGGTAGCTAGAACCTAGGAGGAGGAGGAAAAGGTCTTGAAGATGTAAAGAAAACTCCAAGAAGATGGTTATGAACCAAAGAACTGACCAGCAAGAAATTTTAACAATTTCTAATATTAACTTAAAATTTTTTTGCTTTTATTATATTCTGATAAAATTCCCACCAATACCGAAACTGAAAAGAAAACGATCACTCCCAAGGTAATGTTATAGTACAAGGAAAAGGGATTTTTCAGACATATTCAAGGTTATAATCAGTTGACCTGAAGATAAGGAGATTCTCTGGGAAGGCTTAATCTAGTCACATGAGCCCTTTAAAGCACAGTTTTTTCTGGTTAGTAGCAGAAGTCCTGAAACTTGAGAAGGATTTTATGTGAGAGAGCTTTGTTGCTGAGATGGAGTGAGTAACAAGTGGAGGGACCTGAAAGTGAAATCTAGGAGCCAAAACTACCCCCTGATGACAGCCAGCAAGAAGACCAGTCCTTGGTTCATCAACCCCAGGGAGCCGATTCTGCCAAAAATGTGAAACAGCTGGAAAGTAAAGTCTTCTACAGAGCTTCCAAGTAAGAGCCTAGCCTGGTCCACACTTTGTTTTCAGCCTTGTTAGATCTGAACAGAAAACCCAGTTGAATCTACCTAAACTTCTGACCTATAGAACAGTGAGATAATAAATGAGTGTTGTTTTAAGCTGCTAAGTGTATATTGATTTATTGTGCAACAGTAGAAAATGAAAGACCAGGTTACAAAGTACCGGATTCCTATAATAGGTGGAATGGAGACCTGAAGGATGACCCTAGAAACCTGGAAGATGTGGAGACATCCAGGCAGACAATGAATAAGGATGTTTTTAGGTCAATATTTATTTGGTATTTTGATGTTTGAGGACTTTGTTTGAAGAGTTCTTGGGAGCTTTCCTGAACCTTCCTGATACTATACAGGAGTTTAGATACTTCTGTCCAGTCTCCCTTTATTCACTCCTTCCCTGGGGTTGGATTTGTATCATGGTTTCACTTCTTTCCTAGCTTCTCCTGGCTCCTTCCCTACTCTGTCATCCTTCACGTGGGCATTTCCCTTGAGAAAATCCTTGCCAGCTTAATCTTGTTTTAAATTCTCCTTCTTGGAAGACCTGGACTAATGCATCTGGATTATCTTTTCTTCGCTGAAATCCCTGGAGACCATATGAACGTAAGACAAATGCTGGTTACACAAAGTAATAATATAGTACTCACTGGAGATTTGGCCTGAGAGTTAATGCAGAACTGTTATAAACGAGGCAGTACCTCTTGGATCATCCCTTTCTCTCAGTTAAGTTTTCCTCATTAAAGAACTAGAAGCATCCATTAATGCAAACTTGAGTATCAGATCCTAACAATGCAATGAGAAGGCAAGTTGAGTTGAACATCACCACCAACGCCAGAAAAGGAGTCACAAAGTCCAAGAACAAATGTGAGGGGTTTGCCCTACACCTTAGAGGCCAGCTGGCAGTAACTTTGACTCAGACTACAAATGGGTAAAAGAGACAGCATCCAAGGGGAAGGAGACAGCCCAGCTGACTCTTTGGCTGGACTACTTTATCTACTAATATGGCTGGATAGAAGGAAGAAGAAAACTATGCTTACGAGGTTTTTCATTTTTATCTTTTAAAACTCTTTCACTCTTAGATAGTAGTTTGAGAGCCAACCAACAAGCAAAAACAGGTTTTATGTAAATAGAAAGAGTTTCAGAAGAATAGCTAAACCTGATTAAACATTTACTGTTGCTGCTGTTCACTTTTAAAAGGATTTGATGTGGAGGAATGGAAAGAGCACTTGTCCAAATCCCAGCTCTGCCATTTGTTCTTGTGTTACCCTTAGCAGATCAATGTCATTGTGCCTCACTTTGAAAGCAAACACACAATGCCTAGTACAACATACCTCTGCAATCAGTGGAAGCTCTTGCACATTTTTCAGGTAATGTTATTTCTTTCTGATGCCATTCAGTCAGCTCTTCAGCCAACTTTTAATTCCTGGCAAAGGTGTCTGTATTTGGGGCCAGGAAAGTGGCAGGCAGGCAGGGAAAACTTGAATAACTGAAATCAGTTGAAATTTCATGATTCTCTAGATTGTTTTTATCTGAGCTTCAAAAAAAAAATCATCTGTTTTGTTTTGTTTTATTTGCCTTTACCTCATTTTTCATTCTCTCCTGGAGACGCCAAAGTACAATCAACCAAGGCATCAAGGAAAAACAAAACAAAGCAAAACAAAACAACAATGACAACAGGAAAAAATGACAGGCATAATCTGAAAGGAAAATAAAAACACACTCTGAATAATTCACAAACTGATTATTAACACCAGACATTTGAGAGTTGACTACTTTTATATGACTCAGAGTTGCTGGAAGGCTAAATACAGTCTCCTACTATAAAGTTTAGTCCCATGGATTTTAGCAGTGTTTTATGGGAGCCAGGACAAATGGTTCAACTGAATAATTTCCCTTCACAGTGTTAGGCAGGTGATAGAATTGTTTAATTATAAAACTGTAAAATCACATTATGAGGTTCAGTACCATGTTTTCACAAAGCCAGTGTATTCAGTAGAAATGAGCAGGTTTTACACAATCTATTAGAGAGGAAACTAAAGAAGTTTAAACTCTTTTCCTCTCACTTCTTTCTTAAGCATAAAAACACATCTACTTTTGAACTGAAGGTGTCTGTGTTTTAGGGTTTTGTAATACAGTTATTATAAAGGAGTCCTGTCCCTTTCTTTTAAGTATTTTTTTTTTGTGTGTGTGTGTGTTTTATTTACTGTGTGAGCAATTCTAGGAACTACTCACCCGTGGTCATAGTCCTGAAAGATCTTTATAATGCAGCACAATTTGCAGCATGATTGTGGAGCTTTTATAATCTTCTGAGAACTACCTGCTGTTGTAGCAATGGCGAATGGCATCCCTGTCGCCTTTTGACACTCATAAGAGGACTTGCCTATTGCAGTATAATGGTAAGTATTCAAAAAGACCCGTAGTAACAGAAAGGAAAATGTTTGAGCCAACAGGTTTCCTGCGGAAATGATACACAGGAGAAGGAAAGAGACAGGGTGTTTAGGAGGTTGCTTCTAATTGAGTTGATCCTCTATAGATATACATCTAAGCTCAGAGCAGGGAATCTCTTTGCATTTTGACACCCTTTCTCCCTCTAATAACTGTGATATGTCTTGTAATCCAACTCCAGCAATTATTGTTTGGTGAGCCCAAATCAGGATTAAGAAATTTTCTTAGAGTTATATTCTAGCAAACCACTACCAATCAATAGAAAACTGGTACTAGATAAATTTTGAAAACCTAATGACATTCTGAGTTTAGTGCGCTCTTTGTAGCAGACAGAGGTTGCTCTTTTATGTGGTTCATATACATAATTCAAAGTAGATTTGGGGTCCATCTAAAGTTAGGACTTAATTTCTAAGGGAATAATGAGACATCTGCCTCTTAAAGTACATTTAAGATATCCCTGAGCTATCCTGCAGACTGTTGCTGCTCTTACTGCATAACAATTTGCCAATTTGAAAGGTACAGAGCTACAGATACACTGATTTATCTACATCCTTCTACTCTCCTTGGTCTTTCTGTGCTTCTGAAAAGTCACAGAATCCATTACAGATTGATGGAACTGCCAGGGAACCTTTGGATTGTGATATATAAAAGTGTTACTAATGGATCACTCATTTCATGTCTTTGATTTCTTCATACCCCACTAAAAAGAGAAACTGTATCATGATTTTGAGGTACCAACTGCTTGCTGCATCAAGGTATAGTATCATGGAATATGGGGTCATAGCTTGATGTGACAAAGCTTGGAAATGTTTAGTTAATATTCAATCAAAATAATTCCTGATATATTGTTAACAATCTAGCAGAGAAAAAATACATAGTCAGTAATTGTCAACATTGGAGAGCATATTTAGAATAACTCAATGCCACTTATGTGCAGAAGGCAGCTCAGTATTATAATTAAAAGAACAATCAAGTGTTTAACCTTATTGAAAAATATCTCCCTTATTTGGACCAAATAACATGCAGATTTCTTACATTGTCCATCTTGCCTACTTCATAGTATTAGTACTTGTGTGTGGAGGTGTGTGCATGTGTCTGTGTTTTGAAAGGAGTGGATAAATTTGATGTTGAATTATGGCATTGTAGCTTTGGCTAAAATACATAATTTAAAAGAGATGTTATCTAAATCTTTATCAGTCGCAGTTGTATTAGCTGTGGCATTTGGGCTAATAGGGCTTAGGTTTTATGTTTTTAAAAACAAGGTGAGAGAAACAATTTAGTGCAATATCCAAATTTTAAATTCCCCCATTGACATTTCCTCATGGCTCAAGAACACCTTAAAATCAATATATCTGAAGGCAAAATTATTTTCTTCCTTAGCAAAGTTGGTCACCTTGCTTAGGCCCTGATGCCTTCACAGTACCGAGGACAGAAATCTTGCCTCCAACTTCTCTCTCACTCCTTTTAGTCCATTTGTTGACTAGTTCTGAGATCTCATCCTTTCTAGCCCCCTTTTCACTTTTTTTTTCCATGTGAGTATCTGGTCATTGCAGCACCACTTGTTGAATTTTTGTTTGTTTGTTTGCTTGTTTGCTTGTTCTTGGAAGTGCATGGGCCGGGAATCAAACCCTCGTGAACCACGCTTGCACGACCACTCCCAGCCCCTGTTTGACTGAATAGCTTGGTTCATGGCTTATCTGTGTGATGTAAATGTTGCCTCAGCTTACTCATGGAGCTACTTGCAGCCTAGTTAACTAATTTATTTAGCTGTTGTCTCTTCTATTAATTGTGAGTTGGTTCAATGCCCATTGCCTAACATTTATGTATGTTTATCTTTGTATATGTTCGTGTATTGTATATTTGTGTGGCTGTGCATATGTAAGTCCGTGGGAGTCAAGTGACAGCATGAAAGATAATAACTACTATTTTTGAATGCCTACATTGTGCCTAGACATTGAGACATATGTAATAAGATAGACCCCACAAACTTCAGGAGCAAATGTCACTAGTTACACTTTCCAGATTAGTAAATACATATGCAATGAGATTAAGGAACTTTTTAGATACATCTGACTCCAAAGCCTTTATATACTTAAAGGCAGGAAGAGGCGATAGAAAGAAGAAAGAGAGAAGTCTTAATAAAAAGCTTTGTCTGTTTTAAGTTTTTCCCAGATTCCCAATCTGTCCACTAGACTTTTTGGTGTATACTACCAGAACTCATTTTTGTATCTTGAGAATTATATTTGATGAACAAAAAGAGAGAATACAAAAGGTAGACTCCCAGAGTGCATACTTGCATATAAAAGTGCTTTCTATCATAGAGCTATAATTTTCAGTTTCGACAGGCATGACTTTGCATGTATGTATGTCTGTATGTGTATGTTTGTGCACTTTAATGCACTCTTTCAACTGATTTACCTGAGAAATCCTATGGTAGAGAGAAGTCACTACTGTACATTTGAGGAAAACTATAACTTTGTATTTGTTTTCTGCATTTTGAGAAGCTACAGATACTTCCTATTTTTGACTTAAACTACTCAACTGGTAAGTAAAGTTGACCACACGCTAGAATATTTAAAATAGCTTCCACATATCTGATCAGATGTAGTAAATGTTGAAAATAACAATAATGATATTCTTTCTCAGATTGGGAATTCTTTTCAGAATCAAATCACAAACTTCCATATACGGCATAGGACAGAAGAGGAGCTGATTAAGTTACTTTGTATCACATGTTTCGGGAAAGTGTTATGCCTGAGTAGCTATATTCAGATTCATTTTGAAAATAGAGTTTAGTTTTATAGGCACACTCTTGTTGTTGAATTAGTAGTTCTTTTTTTACTTCCTTGGCTGGCAAGAAAAATTCAAGTCAATCAATTTGACAAAGTTGGTTAGGGAAATCGCCACCATTTCCACAGAAGAGTTTCCTACATTCAATCAACACCCTTAAGTGCTCTCTGTATGCCAGGAGCTGTGCTATACATTTTTACCTTATTTAATCTCCAACAATTCTGAGTTAGCTAGCATTATCTCTATTTTAAAGATAAGGAAGATGAGACTCAGGAAACATAAGGTACCTGTCAAGGCTAGGAATTTATTAATGATCTAAAATCTACCCCGAGCTTTTGAGAATGGAACACAACTATGTAGGTTGTTCTCCAGAGTCTCAAAGCCTATAAGCCATTACCTATGTTATTCTAGCACTTTCTTGAACTCTTTTAAGTGTAAAGGCCATGATATACAGGTGAGGTGGTTTGGACCTATAAGGTACCCCTGAAAAACATGATCTTCAATCTAATTCATTCCTGTGAGTGTGCACCCATTGTAAGTAAGACGTTTTGATGAGGTTACTTCAGCCAAGGTGTGGTCCAGCTCAGCCAGGATGGGTCTTAATCCTATTACTGGAGTCCTTTATAAGCGAAACGAAATCCAGACAGAGAGAGAGAAAGCCGCAGAGGGAGCAGCCAGAAGCTGAACATCAGTGGAACCCAGAACAGAAGGGAGAGACCAGGAGATGCTGCTGTGTGCATTACCATGTGACAAGGTAAGAACCAAGAGCTACTAGCAGCCAGCCCCAGAATGCCACAGTCTCAGGAATAAAACATCATCTTGAGTATGCCTTAATTTGTATTTTATTTTCACCTCAGACTGTGAGTGAATAAATTTCCATTGTTTAACCCTACCCATTTCAGGATATTTACTTGAGCAGCCAAGAAAATTAAAACATCAAGACACCTTGAGAACTAAATTTAGCCAGATTCCTAGATAACTAAATAGACTAGAGATGTAAGAAAACAAAGCTTTGAGCGTACAGAGCCACAAAATGTAGAGAATAACTAGAACATGTTTAAAATACATTTTTAATGGTTAGCATGAAACCTTATTTTACAGTATTATGGAAGAAAGCTTTTAACTGTTTTGCTCTCACTAATAAAGAACTCATGTGTTGGAGTCAAAATTTGGGATATCTTTAAAGCTTTTTAACTTCGTGACCGTATGCATGTTTTTTAACATCTCTGAGTTTCTTCTTGTGTAAGATGTAAATGATAACAGTACTATTTCATGTAATGTTGTAAGGATTAACTGAATGCTCATTGAGAATTATTACTGTTGTTGTTCTTATTGTTTCCACTCTCTTTAAACTTTGAAAATATAAATTTGATTATAAAGTTTTTTCAAAGGTTCTTATTCAAGATATGCAATTAGAGTTGAGATATAAATAATCTGTGCAATGTACTACTTTTTACCCTAAAAGTTTACATCTCCTAAGAAGTAGAATTACTCCTTTATATTCTGTTTCTCAAAATAAAACATTTACTTATGTCCACCAAAATCCACACATGCATGTTTATAGCAGTTTTATCCATTACTGACCCAAATTGGAAACAACCATGATGTCCTTCAACAGGTGAATGGAAAATCAAACTGCTGTATAGTTATACTGTGGAGTATTATCCAGCAATAAAAAGAAATGAGCTATGAAGCCATTAAAAAACATCAAGGAAAATTAAATGCTCATTGCCAAATTAAAGAAGCCAGTATGGAAAATCTATATACTGTATGATTCCAAATAAATGATATTTTTGAAAAAGGCAAAACTTTTAAAATAGTAAAAAGATCAGTGCTTGCTGCTGCATGGTAGTGTGGCTTGGAATGGGGTGGGGGAGGAATGAACAGGTGGAACACAGGGCATTTTTAGGGCACTGAAATTATTCTGTATGATACTATAATGGCAGATACAAGACATTATGCATTTGTCAGAACCCACAGATCTGTACAATACAAAGAATGAAACCCAATATAAACTATGGATTTGAGATAATAATGATGTTTCAATATGAGTTCATCAATTGTAACAAATGTTTTATACTAAAGCGAAATGTTAATAATAAGGGTAAATGTCTTCATGGAGAGAGTAGAGGGCATAGGGGAATTCTGTACTTTTTGTGCAAAATTTTTCTATAAATCTAAAACTGCTCTAAAAATTAAAATCTATTTTAAAAATGAAATAGAGCCAAAAGTCTGAAATGATGTATTAAGCATGTACAAGGCCTGTAGTCCATATGCTCTGTGACATACCCTCAAGTGATGGTTTGGAGTTTCTGCATATTTCAAGGAAACCTAGACTTTACTTCAGTTCTGCAGCCCTGCCAAGTTTCATGGCAGCAGCTGGAGTGAAATGAGGCAATGAAGCTTAACCACATATACCTTAGAGCAGGAGTTCTCGACTGTTGGCCTGCCAAGCTCTCCCTGTGGTCTGTGGGTTATTCCCAAAGACATCCACAAATGTGGTTTTCCTGTTAAAAAAAATAACTAATGACTTCTACTTCTTATTTTAAACTCTAACTGTGTAACAGCAACTTAGCTTAAAACATCACAATTACTACTTGTTTTTTGTTGTTGTTGTTGATGTTGAGTAGGGTAAAATAAAGATATGGTCTACAAGGCACTGTTATTTCATTTTAAGTTTATGCAAAGACAAATAGATTTGAGAAACACAGCCCTGTTGCCTAGATTCACATCTGTTGTTTGTTAAGAGCAGAAGTTGAGCTAAGGCTGAGGACAGTGGGGTCTCTGTTGGAAGGCCCTGAGTGCACTCTCTCAGTTGATATCTAGATTGGTGCATTGCTCCAGAATTCATTCCCTAGTTGAGAGTATAGAATTCTCAACTAGCATTCCCTAGTTGCTTCTGTAGAAGATAGGCAAACTTAAAAAGGGTCCCCAAATTTTATCATAGTAAATCCAGGATATTTTCTTGTCACTTTTGACATTCTGCTTTAGTAAAAAATAGCTTCTACCCTAAAAACCTTTAATTAATGATAAACATTATCATGGATAACTAATAATCATTTCAATTAACATGGATCATATACAACCTATTTTTCATATGCACTATATATGGACTATCATTCTAGATGCATCACATTATAAAACTAGACGTTAATTTATTTGAGTATTTGATCATCAGAAGGACAGTACAAGTACTTGAGGTGGAAAATACTTTGTCATTATCAGTTTTCACCTTAGGAAGAATTACAATAGGTAGTTTTGGTTCATCCTTATTCTGTAGGCAATATATTCACTTTCTAATTAAAATAACTGATTTGGAGTCAAAGGCAAGACAGGGCAGGGCAAACCTCCTTGAGGACATTATGATGGGCAGAATAATAGCAACCCTAAGTTGTTTACCTCCTGTTTTAGTTTGTAAAGCTGCCAGAATAAATACACCAGAAATGGATTGGCTTTTTTTTTTTTTTTGCATGGACAAACACTAGGAATCTAACCCAGCATGGCAGGTGAGAATTCTGCCTGCTGAGCCACTGTGGCCCATCCACGTGGATTGACTTTTATAATGAGGATTTATTTAGTTACAAATTTACAGTTCTTCAGAAGAAAGGCAACTAGCTTTCATCTGCATTCCTCTGTCACATGGGAAAACACACAATGACATCTGCTGGCCTTCTCTCCCAGCTTCTGGTTTCTAACAGCTTTCCCTGGGGTGTTTCCTCTCTGCATCTCCAAATGCCTGGTCTGTGTCTTCTTCTCTCTCTTCTGACTTCTCCTTTTAAGTCTCCAGCTAATTAAATTAAATGCCCCTCATTGCAGAAGGCATTTTCCTTAGCCGACTGCAGATGTAATCAGCCATAAATGAAATTCAAGTGCAGATGATTTAAGTCCACAGCAACAGAACAACTGGGCACCATCACCTGGCCAAGTTGACACCTAAACCTAACTATCATACCTCCTAATCCCTGAAACCGGTTGAATATGTTACCTTACATGGCAAAAGAGACTTTGCAGATAAGGTTAAATTAATAATTTTGAATTGGGAAGGTTATCTTGGATTATCCTGGTGGGGCCAATGGAATCACTCTATAAGTAGAAGATGGAGGTCATAATCAGAGAGAGATTTGCAATGTTATGCTGTTGGCTTTGTAGATGAAGGAAGGGATCCATTCAGTCCATGAACCAAGGAATGCAGAGAGCATCTAGAAGTTAGAACGGATCCTCCCCTAGAGACTCCAGAAATAATACAGCCCTCTTGGCAACTTGGTTGTAGCCCACAAGAACCATTTTGGACTTCCGACTTCCATGAGTACAAGATAATAAAATTCGTAATGTGTCAAAACAACAAAAGGAAATTAATACAGGGATCATGTTCGATTTGAAACTTGAAGTTTGAGGTCAGTGGAAAGATCAGGAATGGCTTGGATTCCTATCAAAGAGAGCAATAAATCCCAAAGCACAAAGGTTAGAAGGAACATAACAGGTTGATCTGCATGAAATGTAGAAGATGCCAGAGGTGATAGACGATAGAAGGTGTTCATATCACATAAGAACTTGTCTGCTGTTCTATAGCATTTGAATAATAGGGAGCCTTTGGGTCTGGCTTAGTTGGATTTGCATTTGGGAAGATTTTAAAACTTGCTATTGCAAGAAGTGGAACAAAACTAAAAGGAACCATAATAACTGAACACCAAGGGGCACAGTACCTAACTAGAATGGTAAATAGCATAGGCACCCTCTATAAGGGGCCAGGGCATAGTCAAAGGAAAACTGGCTTCTGGTCTTGATATGCTTCTATAGCAGCTGAGAAGACATGATGGTATCAGAAGAACAAATGCTCCCCAAATGCCTAAGAGTCCTCTTGCCCATCCACACCAGTCTAAGAGGATCCCAAGGAAGACAATTCACTAATCTGCAGATGTCACTTTGCAAAATCAGTCTTAAATGTGTATAATTTAAACATTTACTTCAAAAAAGCAGTTTTATTTATTATTAGAATTTATGAACATCTCTAATTTTCTATTTATCTTAGAAATCTTTCACTGATTGAGTTACATAGAAAATTATCACAGTTTATCCTAATATAAACAAATATAATGTCATTTTAGAAAAGATTTTAAGCACTGAGGCACTGATGAGAAAACATCAACAATTGCAACAAGCCACCACAAAGAAAGTTTTCTGTCCATGGGCGCCAATAGACATAAAAATGGGAGGACATTTATTTTCACCAGAATTGGAATTTTCAATAAATTTTCTTTTATTGAAGAAATTTCCAAGAGCACAAGAGGTACTAAGACATTTCTTATATTCTTTCTTTGTTACAAAACTGTTTCAAAATATTTTACAAGTTTCTTTTATTTTTCCCTGCTTCTGAAGCCCAAAACCTTACTCTCAGTCTTTTACTGAGTTCCTAGCATGCTTTGGCATACAGCAAACATATTCAACCTTTATGGATTATATTTGTGACAATCAATGTGAGTCTTTAACCATCATTTAGAAACATAACTTATCAAACGTGATGCTAATTGAAATATTCTTTCCTTCATTTTCTATATAACTCATCAACATGTATTTTCACTCCTAACAGTAGTATGGAGCAGCAATTTGTTAGACTTATGTAGCAGCTGATTTGACCTGCTTGTAAGACTTACAAAAAAGGCATCTTTGGAAACAGTGTTTACCGTATCTGAAAAAAATATATATTTTTTTCTTATATAAAGATCTGTGAACTGTTAATAAAGTGAATTTTTTCAGCATGCTGTATTTACTGAAATAAATCACCCTTATATGTATTTTGCATAGCATAATGATAACGCTATAAAAAATGCATTGAATTATTATGATGATATTAACTACATGTTTATGATATAAAAATGATCAGACAGAACAGAAAATTGACAGTGAAATCCTTTGGGGACAATCTCTCTGGTCCAGTATTACTCAACTGGTTGTTCTATTTCTTTAGTCCTAGAACTGTTAAGATCAACAAATACATCTCTCCAAGCAGTAAGACCAAGCTCAGCTCCATCCTTTACTCAGAGGATACCCATATCAGAAAAGAGCAGAGATAGTCTTGGATTTAACAGAAAAGGAGTTTCCTATGTGAATTTTAATGAAAGTAACCAACAGGTCTAGGCATTGAATTAAGGCAATAAGTGATAAATAAGTGAATGAATGAATGGGGAACCTAGAGGGGCTCAGTTGGCAGCCGGGTTTAGGGAGTTCAGGAAAGCCCAGCATGCAGGGAACGTTGGAGCAGTGTCTTATTTCATTTGGCTGCTATCACAAATACCACAAACTGGTTTTGGCTTAAACAACAGGAATTTATTTGCTCATGGGTTTGAGGCTAGAAGAAGTCCAAAATCAAGATATCAGCAAGGCATCTTTCTCCTGGCGTCTGTCATGTTCTGATGATGCCTGCCAGCAATCCATGGGGTTACCTGGTTTGTATCTTTGCCCTCCAAATACGTGGTGAAGGCTTCTTCTTCCACAGGCTCATTCGATTTCCACTGATTTTTGGCTTCTCCCAGTGGCCTTCTCTGACTCTGGTTTCTAGTTTCTTCTCTTCATAAAGCCTCCAGTAATGTGGATCAAGACCCACTGTGATTCAGTTGGCCACACCTTAACTAAAAATAACATCTTCTAAAGGTCCTATTTACTTATGAGTTCATACCCACATTAACATGGCTTAAGACTGAGGACGTGTCTTTCTTTGGGGTATCTAATTCAGCCTACTACAGGCTGACATTTTGGAAGGAAATAATGAGTGCAAGTGGCAGATTGAGGATATCAACTTTGGACAGAGATATAATTTTGAAACTATTTGGCTCTTATTACTGTCCAGCCTGTATTATAACTATTTGTCATCTTAAATTATTCCCTCTCATAAACTATGATTTTTGTAAGACAATAGTTAAGAAAATAGCTTTTAAAACTCTAACATAATCTAACTTTAAGCCCTAGTCCCACCTCTTATCAACTCTGCGATTTTGGCAAGGTTGTTTGGCATTTGTAAATCTGAGTTTTCTCATCTGTAAAATAGGAATAATAACAGTACCATCCTCCAGCGTCACTGTGAAGTAAAACTCTGCTAAACCACAGAGTGTTGGGCCCAAGTCCTCCATCTAGCTTCACTGTCAGACTTTGGAGTGCTCAATAGCCTACGATGCCAAATACATTGACAATTTGAGGCACTGCTGCATTTGCATGTGATCAAGGATCCTGTGATTAAGGAAGCTGCAACCACATCTGACAGATGTCATGACATTAGAAACACTCACCAGGCATGCCATTTAGAGTTACACTCTAATATCTGGCTATTCACCTTCAAATAGGGATAAGCAACCCATAAATAATTTGGATTGAAAATCTCTTCATGCTTTTTATACATTTAGATTCTGCTAAGTAACGGATATGGAAACATATTACTGCAAGCAGAAAATGTGAAAATTAATTTTATGTGCAAAAGCAATTAAGAACTTTTAACTGGTTTAAAACATAGAGAACAGGCCGATAGCTGATACAAAACTGAGTGCATTTATTAAAGGATAACTTTAAAGAGAATATTATAGCCTTCAAACCAGCAAATTTTACAAAAATGTAAACAATATTGCAAGATAGAATAATAAAGAGCAGATTGTTCTCTATTCTAAATACCAGAATTAGTTGGTATAATAGCATTCATAATATAGAGTAAAATGCTTTCAAAAACACTATTTAATTTTATTAAATTCTTTTAGGCCATTTTGTTTAAAGAAAATACTGCTACTCAGGGATTTTTCACGTCTCAAGAAGATGAATTGAAAGCAGAATGTTTGCTTAACTATTGTGGGAATATCGATATCGTGGGAAGAAAGAAAAAAACCTCCAAAATCATGTACAACAACTAAGATAATAATTTTTATGTATACCCAGAACATAGAATATAGAAAATATGTGGAAGAGGTGAAAGCATTAAAGATAATAGAGGTACTTCCCATTATAATACTCCATTACCAAATTCAGTTCAAATGAGCATCTACTTATACAAACCTGAGGAACAATTACATAGCCTATTGATGAAAAATTATTATCCTTCCACATAATATCACACTTGAAATTTTGATTCTTAAAAACATAATAAAAATAAAACCTATTTTTAATAAAATTTTATATCTATGTTTTATTTCCTGTGGAGTTGATAACAACCTCAGTCTCAGTTAATTATGTATTTTAACACTTACTCATTCAATCTTTGCCTATTCAATGCATGTCTCAGTTTGGGTTCACCTAGAAGCTGTCCCAAAAGCAAGAATTAGAAATCTAGCAGTGTTTGGGAGGCCGTCCAGGGAGACACAGAAGTAGGGAATCGAGACAGAGAAGAGATGGTGGTCAATTCAAGGCGTGTATTCCATCCGGAAACTCTGAATGTAAGCACAGTACAGGGCCTCAGAGTTATCCTACCCATGGTGGAATATTTACTCCCTGACCACCATGACTCCTTGACTGAAGGCTGGTGAGGACGATGGGGATGACTTAGTTTGGCAGACTACTACGGCAAAGACCACAGACTGGCTTTGGCTTAAACAGCGGCAATTGATTGGCTGTAGTTTTGAGGCTAGAAGAAGCCCCAGATCAAGATCTTGGCAAAGTTTGCTTTCTCATGGAGCCTGTTGACCTCTGGGGCTGTGTGTGAGCCATTCTTGGGGTCCCTTCGCTTGTATCTGACTCTAGTCACATGGTGACGTCCTCTCTTTGCATCAGTTCTTTGCATCAGCTCTTCACATTTCTGCAGCCTTCTGCTTTTTCCTAGGTGGCTTTCTCTCACTTCTCCCTTCCAGTTTTTTTTCCTCTTTATTAGGCCCCCAGTAACATGGGTCAAGATTCACCCTCACTGAGGC
This sequence comes from Myrmecophaga tridactyla, assembly GCA_004026745.1. NCBI lineage: Eukaryota > Metazoa > Chordata > Mammalia > Pilosa > Myrmecophagidae > Myrmecophaga > Myrmecophaga tridactyla. The sequence goes on along the minus strand of PVIY010005724.1, from coordinate 35,804 downwards.
CAGACCTTAACTAAAGAGTACATAGTTAAGAGGTCTACTGACTGGGGTTCATATGCACAGGAAGGCGAGTTAAAATTAAGAACATGTCTAAATTGGGGTATACAATTCAACCTACCACAGGGGGCATTAATTATTTTGGCACTTCTGCCTAGAAAAAGGACAGTCACATCAGTGGTAAGGCCAGAGGGAATAAGTGTGAGCCCCTATTAGTCTGCTACATTGCACATCTCACAGTCAGAATTGATTTTGTAAATAATAAATGCTCATATCCCCATAACTGCTTCCATTTCTGGCTAGACAGTATTATAACTTTTCCTACAAGTATCTAAAGCTATCTCTCTTTATTCTTCCACCTTGAATTCACTGTATGGAGAGCCAGAATGCAGGGTTCTCAGGCTGCACACAAGGTCTGAATTTCCAAAGAAATAGTTTATTGTAGTTAACATGCTATAACTTTTTCTGAACCCCCCATTTGCTAGTATATACTAAAAAACTCGGCAATACTGTCTTTTTCATAGGTTTATTGGAATGAGTACATGAGATAATCTGAGCAAAATGCTTAGTATATTATCTGGCATTACATGAGATTCATGTACCTCATTTACTCAGTGATGGTCTGTTGAACATCTTCTATGTGCTATGCTGCCTTTAAATAAACTGAGGAGTCAGTAGGAAACACAACAAACAACTATCTTTGCCTTTATGAAGTTTACATTCTAGCAGCTAAGAATGTTAGCTACTGGTGTTATTGTTGTGGTTATGCTTTTACTACTACTCTAGCTCCCGTCTACTCTTGAGGGGGTGCCCGTAGGACAGAACCCCATACCCTGGGTCCACACATGTTCCACGTCATCATTTGGCCAGAGTTTGGGCAGCGTGATGAGTTTCTACTGTGGTTGTGGTCTAAGCCCTGTGATGTCTGTGGCATGGGAGTGCACTGCTCCCAAGACAAACTCATGGGAAATTGCATCATTTTGACCATAGTCACAGTCACACGGCATATAAGATAATTTTGTGGAGGCATATTTGCTTGTGGCTACAGTTGGGGTATAAGATTCTTTGATGTAACTAGTACTTATTGAGCATCTAAAATCTAATAAATGAAAAGCATGGTGCAAGACAATGGTGTTAGGATGGTTAACAAGAAAGCAATATTAAAATCTTTATAAGACTTCTGGGAAGATGGCCAAAATAGACTAGATCGAGCTTAGCCCTGCTCCATGGAAAAGTTAGAGAAGGGTCAGAAGGGTGACTGAGGTGGCAATTCAATGGTACAGCTGACCTGGGAGACCCTTCTGTGCCACATGTGGTGGCCCTGGTTGCGGAGGACAAGGAACTGAGAGGCAGAAAGTTGGAGCCTGGCATGGAGGCACGGAGCCCACAGGAATGCACGGACAGGGGCCCAGGACTAGGAAGTAAGCCAAGCCGCATTCCTTGGGTGCACTACCCTCACCAGTGCAGCACCGTGACTGGCGATTCACCCCACACCCCACACACCTGAACCCCGTCACACGCTCCCATTCCACATGTTCCATGCACTCTCACCTCACCAGGCCCCAGTGCACATACCTGTCCCCCACTCCCACCCCAAGTGCAGCCCAACTCACCTCTCCTGCACCCCTCCCAAGCACTACCTCCCCCTCCCTATTCCCTGAAGTCTGTTACCAGCACATAAAGGTGCAAGCACTAACCTCCATGCCTAGGCTACTCCTGCCCCAAACTCCTCATATTGTCGCACAACCTCACTCTGCCTCGCCTGAGCTCTGCGCATCCATTTAAGGAACTCCCAGGCCCACGCATGCTCATAGGCCCCCACTCACGTCCTTCAGCTCTGGGAACCACACTTTACAGCAGTCCTAGAACCGTGCATGCACACAGCCCTCAACCTCACTCCCAGCTCAGAGAAAGTGCTGACCTGTGAATTCATGAAGGCATAACATTGACCTGCTGCCATAGCTCTGTGCATGTGCACAAAGGGCCCCATGCCTTAGACCAGCGCACAAGAGGTTATACCCCCAGACTGGTGCACCCACACAGCTGCATCCTCCCTGGCTGCTGGGCACCCACTTTCACAAGCATCAGCGTAACAGCCCCAATCTGTGCCCATACCTGCCCTAAAACAAATTACCACACTGAGTGCCCACCCCATGCCCTGCTCCCTGTTGTACAACCATCCCACAAACACAAGGCCTTAGACTGCTGAAAGAAATCAATTCCCAAAGTAAATCAATGAAGATATTTACATGCCACGAAGACAGCAGATCACTAAGCACATCACAAAGCAGACAGATATGCCTAACGACCAAATTAAAACACCAGAGGAGACACAGATGATGGAACAACTAATCAAAGATGTTCATTCAACTCTACTTAATAAGATAAGTGGGATAGCAAATGACATAAAGGAGATCAAGAAGGCAGTAGAAGGGCGTAAAGAGGAATTTGAAAGAATAAATAGAAAAATAGTGGCTATCACAGAGATTAAAGGCTCTGTTGACCAAATAAAAAACATACTAGAGGCACACACAGCAGACTTAAAGAGACAGAAGAAAGAATAAGTGATATAGAGGACAGGATAATTGACTTCGGAGACTCAAAATAGCAAATGGCAAAAAAAAAGCACACAAATATAAGAATCATTAGTGTCCCAGAAGGAGAAGAGAGGTGTAAAGGACTAGGAAGAGTAGTTGAGGATATAATGGACGAAAACCTCCCAACCCTCATAAAGGACATAAATATACAAGTCAAAGAAGCCCAAAGAACTCCAAACAGAATTGATCCAAATAGGTCTTCCCCAGGTACATACTAATCAGTCTGTCAAATGTTAAAGAGAAGCAGAAAATCCTGAAAGAGGCAAGAGAAAAACAATCTACTACATACAAGGGAAATCAAGTAAAGCTGAGTTCATATTACTCAACTAGCACCCTGGAGGCAAGAAGGCATTGGTACTATATATTCAAGACCCTGAAAGAGAAAGACTTCTAGCCAAGAATTCTGTGCCCAGCTAAATTGTCCTTTAAAATTGAGGGAGAGATTGAAGTTTTCACAGACAAAAAAGTCCTGAAAGAATTTGTCAGCAAGAGACTGGCCCTACAGAAATACTAAAACGATTTCTGCTGGCTGAAAAAAAAAGACAGGAGATGGATGTCTGGAGAAGGGCAGAGAATTGGAGAGTACCACCAAGGGTAATTTAAATAAGACAAAGAGAAAGAGGGAAAAGAATATATTGATCTGACAAATAAAATAAAAAAGATAAGATGATGGAATCAAGAAACACATTTTCATAAAAACTTTGAATGTGAACGGACTAAACTTACCAATTAAAAGATACAGATTGGCAGAATGGATTAAGAAAAATAATCCAGCTATATGCTATTTACAAGAGACTCATCCTTGACACAAGGATACAGTAGATTGAAAGTGAAAGGATGGAAGAAGATTTTTCAGGCAAGTTGTAACCAAAAGAAAGCAGGAATAGTTGTACTAATATCGAACAAAATAGACTTTTCATGTAAAGAAGTCATAAGAGACAAAGAAGTACACTATATACTAATTAAAGGGTCAATTCACCAAGAAGAAATAACAATCATAAATGTTTATGCTCCCAATCAAGGAGCTCCAAAGTACATGAGACATACATTGGCAAAACTGAAGGGAGTGATAGATATTTCAACAATAATAGTAGGAGACTTCAATACACCATTCCCCTCTATATATAGAACAACCAGACAGAAGATCAACAAAGAAATAGAGAAGTTAAATAACTTTATAAATGAATTAGACCTAACAGACATATATAGGTCATTGCACCCCAAAGCACAAGGTTATACATTCTTCTCTAGTGCTCATGGAACATTCTCCAGGATAGATCATATGCTGGGGCACAATACAGGTCTCCATAAATATAAAAATATTGAAATTATTCAAAGCACTTTCTCTGATCACAATGGGATGAAGCTGGATCTCAATAACCACCAAAGAATGAGAACATTCGCAAATATATGGAGATTAAATAACACACTCTTAAACTACCAGTGGATCAAAGAAGAAATTGCTAGAGAAATCAGTAGCTATCTGGAGATGAATGAAAATGAGAATACAACTTATCGGAACTTATGGGGTGTGGCAAAGGCTGTGCTGAGAGGGAAATTTTTTGCCCTAAATGCCTATATTAAAAAACAAGAAAGAGCAAAAATCAAGGACTTAACAGCAAACCTGGAGAAACTTGAATAAATACAGCAAACTAAGCCCAAAGCAAATAGGAGAAGAGAAATAATAGATTAAAGCAGCCATAAATGAATGGAAGAACAAAAGAACAATAGAAAGAATCAATAAAACCAAAAGTTGGTTCCTTGAAGAAAATCAATAAAATTGATGGGCCACTAGTAAGACTGACAAAGAAAAAAAGAGAGAGGATGCAAATAAAATCAGAAACGAGAAGGGGTGCATTAACACAGACTCTGAAGAAATAAAAGAAACTGTAAGAGGATACTATAAACAACTATACGCCCACAAACTAGACAGTTTAGATGAAATGGACAAATTCCTAGACACACACAAACAAAGCTACATTAACTCAGGAAGAAATAGATTCAGTCATCAAAAATCTTCCTACAAATATAGTTAAGATGTCAATTCTCACACACAGTATCAATTAAAATTCCAACAACCTATTTTGAAGATTTGGAAAAGCTAACTACCAAATTCATCTGGAAGGGAAAGAGACCCTGAATAGCTAAAAGCATGCTAAAAAAGAGGAACAAAGTGGGAGGATTAACACTCCCTGACTTTAAAACCTATTATAAAGCCGCAGTGGTCAAAACAGCATGGTACTAGCTCAAAGACAGAAGCACTGACCAATGCAAGCGAATCAAGAGTGCAGAAAGAGACCACCAAATCTATGGCCAATTGATTTTTGATAAGGCCTCCAAATCCTCTGAACTGTGACAAAATAGTCTTTTCAATAATTGGGCATGGAAGAACTGAATATCAATAGCCAAGAGAATGAAAAAGGACCCCTATCTTATACCCTACACAAACATTAACTCTCTCTGATTGGGCGGCTGCCGTGGCTCAGCAGGCAGAGCTCCGACCTGCCGTGCTGGAGGTCTGGAGTTCGATCCCTGGTGCCTCCTGCCCATATGCAAATTAAAAAAAAAAAAATTAACTCAAAGTGGATCAATTGCCAAAATATAAGAACTAGCACCATAATGCTTCTAGAAGAAAATATAGGGAAACCTCTTCAAGACCTAGTAATAGGAGATAGCTTCCTAAACTTTATACCCAAAGCAAAAGCAACAAAAGAAGAAATAGGCACATGGGGACTCCTCAAAATCAAATGCTTGTGCACCTCAAAAGACTTTGTCAAAAAGGTGAAGAGGCAGCCATCTCAATGGGAGAAAATATTTGGAAATCACATATCGGACAAAAGTTTGATTTCTTGTATATACAAAGAAATCATGCAATTGAACAATGAAAGAACAAACAACCCAAATACAAAATGGGCTAAAAATATGAGTAGGCATTTCTCTGTAGAGCAAATACAGATGGCTCAAAAGCACATGAAGAGATTCTCATTTTCATTGGCTATAAGGGAAATGCAGATCAAGACTACAATGAGATACCATCTCACACCTATAAGAATGGCTGCTATTAAACAAACAGAAAACTGTAAATTTTGGAGAGAATGTGGAGAAACTGGGACACTTATGCACTGCTGGTGGGAATGTATAATGGTGCAGCCACTATGGAAGACTGTTTGGCAGTTCCTTAGGAAACTAAATGTCGAGTTGCTTTATGACCTAGCAATAGCACTACTTGGTCTATACCCAAAAGAGCTGAAAGCAATGACAAAAACAGACATTTGCACACCGATGGTCATAGCAGCTTTATTCACAATTGCCAAAACTGGAAACAAACCAAATGCCCATCAATAGATGAGTGGATCAACAAAATGTGAAATATACATACAATGGAATATTATGCAGCAGTAAGGCAGAATGACATCCTGAAGCACATGAAAGATGGATGAGCCTTGGGAACATAATGCTGAGCAAAATTAGCCAGACACAAAAGGATGAATACTGTATGATTCCACTTTTATGCTTTTATGACCAGCAAAAAGGTATGATCAGAGGCTTATAATACAGAATACAGGGGACTTAGAGATACATAGAAACAAGAGATGGGGGAACCGTTAGCTAATGAGGTTGAACTCCAAGGAAACCATCAGCACTACCACAGCAACAGCAGAGGTAATGGGGGGAGGGACAAGACTTAAGAGGAGGTTTAGATTTCCCATTTGACAAGGTTGTGTTTATTGGTTTTCTTTCTCTTGGGAACAACAAAATTATCTAAAATTGAGAATGTTGATAGACTATGGACTTTGGGCCCTCTACATGATGCCCGATGAATGCAGGTGGTTGAAGGATGCACTGACAGAGAAGCAGATTCGTGAGTAATGGTGTATAGCTATGAATGAAGGCTATGCTGCTACAAAAAGGAACAAAGTCGTGAGGCATGCAACAATGTGAATGAACATGTGGGACATTTGGTGAGACAAAATAACCCAGAAACAAAAAAACAACAATGGTATGGTCACCTTTAGAAAATACTTATAAGAAAACAGGGGCCTAGATTGTAAGCTTTTAGAGCAGGCACATAAGTCCGGAGTGGTGATTATTATTTCTGGATTTTGAGAGGCTGTTTCATATTTATAACCTAATATTTAGAGATAAGAATGAAGCCCAACAGGTTGGAGTTAAAGCAATTCAGAACATAGGGGAAAGGAAGACAATGTCTATATTTTAGAACCACACATACTCTTTGAGACCAATGGAAGAAAGGTTTATTTGATATGGAACTGACATTTTCTGTAGTGCATAATCTAATTCAACATATCTGTATAGTTCATTTGAACAATTGAAACAGGGCACACAGGATAAGAAAGAGGTCTTTTAATCCTGTAAAAATTATTGTAATGCCTGGAACATTGTAGAGTATATTAAGCAGATAATAAAAAAGTATTGGCAAAGTCCCCGGGGGGGGGGGGGTAGAAAGAATATGGAACTATTAAACCTTATCATCAGGGAATCCCCTGATACTTTGTCAAACTTTAGGGACACCCACATCAATAGACCATGCCCTCAATCATGAGGCTTACTCTTGTGTAGGTTATGTAGGTAGTGGAGAAGCTTAGTCTACCTATAGCCATGCCTAAGAGTTTCTTCTGGAGGGCCTCTATTGTTACTCAGGTGTGGCCTCAGTCTCTCTAAACCCAACTCTGCAAGTGAAATCATTACCCTCCCCCCTAGGTGGGAATGACTTACAGAGGTGAAAGTCTCCCTGGCGACAAGGGAGATGACTCCCAGGGATGATTCCAGATCTGGCACTGTGGGATCAACAATTCTATCCTGACCAAAAGGGGAGAAAGTATATAATTAATAAAGTATCAGTGGCAGAGAGAGTTCAAATAGAATTGAGAGGCAACTCTGAAGGTTGCTCTTACACAAGCTTCAGGTAGACCTTGCTACCTATCATACCCTGCCAACCCCCAACCAGGGACATTCCAGCCAATCCCAAAGAACACCTAGGGCAATTTATAAGATTCCACAAGGATTCCATGCACTAAAGTATCTTTCCAGAAACCTACAATCTCCAGATAGGTCCCTGGTCCTGATAAGTCCTGAAACCTAGCCTGGTCTCTCCAGAACATCAGATAGTTCCATCTCCCTACCCCATATTAGTGACAGATCCTTCCAATATCAAAAATTTAGAATTGCCGTAGCCCAAACGACCCTAAAGAGAGGTATGGAAAAACCAAAGGTGATGGTGGAGTTATACATAGAAGATAGGATTTAAGAAATGAATATGAATGCTAAATCCTTAATTGATATCTCTTTTAGTCTCCAATATTTTAGAGCAGATAGAAGTAAAAATCTAAAATTGTGAAATTGCAACCCATGTCAAAGTCTGAAATATGTTCTACAACTTATCGTGGTGCTGTGCTTTGAAATGTATAGGTTTCTTGTATATATGCTATTTTTCACAAAAAAGAAGGAAAAAAGTCGATTGTGATGATAAAAAAAAATATTTAAGCCCTCTAGCCTTCTATATTCTGGAATAGCTAGGATGAAAAATATGAGAGGATCAGATGGTAACCCATGACAAACTCTGGGATCTGTCCTGTAACCACTTCTTGAAGAGTGCTTTGAAAACTATGGAGTTTTTATTTCTTTGCTTTGTATATATGTTATACTATACAATAAAAAAAGTTTTAAAAAGTCTTTATAATAACCCGGAAAAATATATAGGAGATTTTTTAACAAGGGTATAAAAGGGGAAATGATCACCTACTCAAATTGGGGCAGGGTTTGAGGGGAGGGTGGTGAGATCTAAAGTTTGAATATGAACTATTGTGACGAGAGGAAGGAGATTAATTCCTGGTAGACAAAATAGCATGCATTAAATTTTAGAGTGAAGCCACAAGCCATAGAGAATAGTAGAAACAAATCACACACAGATGAAAGAACCAGGGTCTAATCAAGGAATGCTCCTTACTGCCATAGGCAGGAATTTTGGTAACACTCGCCCAGTGGGACCTCAGAATGCTGTGGGGCAGGGATGATCGCTGGGTCTCTTATTCATCCTCCTCTCCAGTGAGACTGATTGCTGTGGTTATCATGATCTTGTTCCACCTTGGTGCGTCAGGAGCACATGGGACAAATCTATTGTCTTTTTGATCCTTAAATCTCTGTCAAGAGTGGCCATATCAGGGCTGGATCCTGGATTCTGGGCCTCATGTGACTGGATAACCTTTTGGCCACACTGAAGAGGGTAAATGGATTTTTGCATACGAAAGGCACATATGTAACTGTAGAGGGTGGACTACTGAATGATGATGGGAAAAAAGCACCAAATTCTTCACCCTGCCTTCTAACCCTGGCCTTTTGCAATGTGTCCTTTCATCAAGAAGGCCTTGGGTGGGCCACGGTGGCTCAGTAGGTCGAGTTCTCGCCTGCCATGCCGGAGATCCGGGTTCAATTCCCAGTGCCTGCCCATGCAAAATAAATAAATAAAAAAAGAAAAAGAAGGCCTTTAATCTTGTTTGGCCTTGCAATCTGCTTTTTCAAAAAGATGTAACAGAAGTCACAATATGAAGCTTGGCATCTTTTCACTTTTTTCTATTTTTGAAAGGTTTTCTCAAGAATGCATATTTTGTTTTTTCTAACAATGCGTTGAGTTTAATTGACATACCATACAATTCACTCACTTAAATGTTCAATTCAATGGTTAAATATATTCTCAGATAGTGAAACTATCACCATAGTCAATTGTAGAACATTTTATTACCTCAAAAAGGAACCTTTATCCTTTACTTGCACTCCCCTATTGCCCCGTATCCCACCCCCAGCCCACTAATCTGCTTTCTATCTCTACGGATTTGCTTATTCTGGACATTTCGTATAGAAAGTGTTTTTTTGTAACTGGTTTCTTTCTCCTAGCAAAATGTTTTCGAGTTTCATCGACATTGTAGCAGATATCAGCATTTCATTCTTTTTTATGGCAAAATAATATTCCATATTATTATTGGGTTGTTTCCACTTTTTGACTATTATGGATAATGCTGCTGTGAACATTTGTGTATGAATTGTTTGTTTGTTTACTTGTCTGTCCTGTTGGCAGCCATGGGTGGATTTACTATTCAGTATTCTTCCACTCATTCAAGACAACACTCGTTTATTGCTGGTAAAATAGACTGGTAGAAACTAGGGCAGCCCAGGGATACAAAGATGATTATGACATGCTTCCTGCCTTCCAGAAGCTTATCATCTATCCAATATCTTTTCTCCAGATAATCATTTAGAAGATTATAATAATAATTTAAATATTTCCTAAAAGTATAAAATAACTCAGCCTTGAAAATTATTGTTGAATACATAAAACACAGTTCAGAGAAATAATCTGACACAGGTGCAAAGAGTGGCATGTATAAGACTCATCCAATTCTAGGGTAAAGAAACTTCACATTTATGTAATGAATTTTAAATTATTCTTCTGTGCTATATTTAGATGTTATAAGTTTTTTTTCAAATAATCCCTGACAAAAGAATGAAACTTTCCAAGTGAATACATTTTTATTAGCGAATGTTATGAGTAAATTCCACTGGCTGCCTTACTTAGTTCCATTTTCTGTATACAGTAAAAGCCTTCTTTTAACAAAGATCTAAATAGGCATGAGAATTCCAATTCACGAAGCTCTACTGTGATGACATATGTGTATACTTTTCTCTGTGGATATATGTTTTTATCTTTCTTGGGTCCATAGCTAGGAGTAGCATTGTTGAGTCATATGATAACTCTATGCTTAGCCATTTGAGAAACTGCCAGACTGCCTTCCACAGCAGCTACAGCATTTTACATTCCCACAGGCTGAGCATAAAGTTTCTGGTTTCTCTGCATCCTGAGCAACACTTGATGTTATCTGATATTTTGATGTAGCTATTTTAAGTGTGTGTGAAGTGGTATCTCATTGTGATTTTGGTTTGTATTTCCCTGATGACTAATGATGTTGAGTATCTTTTCATGTACCTATTGGCCATTTGCATATCTTTCTTGGAAAAATGCATGTTCAGATCATTCGTCCTTTTTTTAAATTAGGCTATCTGTTGTTTTATTATTGTTGTGTGAGTTCTTTATATATTCTAGATACAAGTCCTTTATCAATTATATGACATAGAAATATTTTTTCCTTCTCTGTAGCTTACATTATCAACTTTGTAGATAGTGTTCTTCAAAGCATAGAAGTCTCTAGTTTTGAAGAAGCCTAGCTTATCTGATCTTCCTTTTGCTGGTCATGCTTTTGGTGTTGTATTTCAAAATCTCAAACTGAGGTCATACAGACTTATCCTGTTTTCTTCTAAGGGTTTTATAATTTTCACTCCTACATTTAAGTCAATGATCAATTTTAAGTGATTATATATATATATGAGGTAAGTGTTCAATTTCACTGCTTTGCATGTATTTTTCACTTATCCCTGCATTATTTGTTGAAAACACTACTCTTTCTTCCTTGAATGTCTTGGCAAACTTGACAGAAATCAAGTTTGATTATAGAGAAATGCATTTATTTCCAGATTCCCAATTCTAATCCATTTATCTCTTTATCTTCATGCTAGAACCACAATGTCTTGATTACCATAATTTTGCAATAAATTTTGAAATTGGGAAGTGTATGTCCTTCAACAAAGCTTTTTCAAGATCGTTTTGACTCTTCTGGGTCCCTTAAAATTTCATCCACATTTTAGGATCAGTTTGTCAATTTTTACAAAGAAGTTATCTGGAATTCTGATTAACATTACATTGAATCTGCAGATTAGTTTGTGGGATATTGCCAACTTTATGATGGTAAGTCTTCCAAATCATGAGCAATTCATGATTCATATGGGTCCTCTTTAATTCAATGTTAGTTCAACAGTTTTGCAGTTTCTAGGGTATAAGTTTGGTATTTCTGTTATTAAAGTTTTTCTGAAGTATTTTACTTTTATGCTGTTGCAAATATAATTGTTTTCTTAATTTTATTTTCATATTGACCATTGCAAATATATAGAAATGCAGCTGGTTTTTGTATATTTTTCATGTAACCTACACTTTCTTTACTGGAACCGTGTCACTAGTAGTAGAGAAGCCAATATTAGCCTACTGACTGATGAGACATCAAGTTGAAGGGAGCCAAACTTCTAACTGAGGCCATACTAATATACCCTAGCATCAGCTAATCCCCCAACATGTGATAAATCTCAGACACAGGAGAAAGGACAGTCAAGTTGAAAGGTTTTGGCCAGCTGCTACGTAAGTAAAAATAATTATTTATTGTTTTAGATCACTGAGTTTGGGGGTAGATGTTTATGCAGCATAAGCTACCTAATACAAGAGCCAAAGTTGACAATAATTTTGTTTTAAATATTCAGGGCAATTGGAAAAATTGAGGCTGCCATTTATTGATGTAGGGAATACTGGGGAAGGAACAATTGGCAAATCAAGAATTTAGTCTTGGGCACTTTTAGAATTCTTCATGGAGATTTCAGATAGGCAGTTGCATAGGAGGGAGGAGGAAGAGAATGTCATTCTTTACACCAGATCTATTTTTCTTGCATGCTGGAATTGTATACTATTGCTCTCCCTTCCCAAGCCATTTTCTCTGAGACAAGGATCTTCTATGCCAGACGTAGGAATTGATGTGTGGTCTTTTCTACTCCCTTTTTTGCTCTCTTCTCATCCATTTGAGGAATCCACTCCTGAAGTGACAGCTCACACATGGCCCATATTTAATTATAAGGCAAGAACATTTCAATGATTCTTCATGTCCTTCTGTGACAATAATTAATTAGGCATTTAGTTAGTCCTCTTTTGCCCTCTCGATGTGCTTGCTTACCAGTGCCTTCTTCCACTTCCAGTAACCATCTTTCCTTAAATTTTACATGCTTTATGTTTCTCCTGGAAGTTCTTAAAAAGTCTGCATTTAGTACATATTTCACTGTGATTATTTACTATAGATCGTAAGTTTATATACATAAACAGTAATTCTTACAACAATCTTATCAAGCAGGTATTATTCTCACTATTTTAAAAATAGTCCAACTGGGAATTCAAAGGCTCTGTGATTTGACCAATGTCATGCTGTTGCTAAGAAAAGCAGGAGGGATTTAATTATTTCTACCTGATTTCAAATTTTGAGCCTTTTCTTCACGGCCACAGCTACTCTTAACAGTACTATCTGAATTTAATTGTGCTGTAATCTGAACACATAATACCTGTGATGTTTAGATAAAAATGGAATCAAAATTATTTAAACATATTGAATTAGCATTGGCCATAAGTAGTGTTTAGTACTTTCCCAGTAAATATGGAAGTGCCTAGCACAATGCCAGGTACATAATATGCATGCAATACATGCTCGTTAACATTTAACTCTGCTTTCCTTTCACACACAAACTAGTATTCTGTAGCCAGAGACATATTTTGGCAGCTATTAAACATTTTCTGCAGGCAGATTTTAGAAAATGCTATTTTCCATGTGCAAATGAGTATATAGGCATAACCCCCTAATGAAAGATTTGAAATCATAAAGTTTAAACATGAGGATCTTGGAAAAAACATGGTGAGAACTTAAATCATCTGCCCTAGCTGTACAGCTCTCTGTGGATCAGCTCAGGGCCAAATACTCACAGTGCTGATGGAGCAAGGACTAATAACGTCTGACAAGCATGTTGTCAGACCCCAAGAGGGCTGTCAGGCATTTTACGCCTGATGAACTGTATATCAACCTGTACTTCTCTGACTAAGTGTTTTCAGTCTGGGATGTAGGGAAATTATAGAGACATAAATCCCCTGGAGCCTCTATTTAGTGGCCTGGAAACCTGAGTTTCTTCCTAAGTTGATTTCTGGGTGTTACTCAAATTTCCTAGAGGAAGCAAGAGTCACTAAGATCAGTGAGTTCTGCCTACAGTTCTCTTTTTCCTGTGTTCTTTACATTCCCCCTCTTAGTCTTGTGCTTATTTATTTATTTATTTTCAGGCAATATCTCTTTTTTCATTTTCTTCTTTTTCTTTAAGGTTTACTTGTTATGAGTTTATCTTTCATTGGACTTTAGTGAGTTCTTCCTCTATATGGTTGTAATTACAAATGCCCTGACCTCCCATTTTTCCTTCCCACTCCCACCCTATCTTTATCTAGTCTTCTTCCTTTTGTAAAATCATCGTGAAAAGGGGTGTGTTTATTTTGAAACTGGAAGGAGATGGAGACAATTTTAGACAATAATCAGGCAACACATATACTTTTGAGTAACGATTACATTCTAGGAATTTTGCTAGCTGCTGAAAACAAATCCGTGAACAAGATGGATGCCTCTTTTAAATACCATTAAACAAATACCAACATGTACAATAAATGCTATGAAGAAATGGAAGGTTCCATTGGGTGAAGCACTTGGACAGAGATATCTAGAGGAAATGAGACCTGAGGGATGAAAATAAGATGGGGAGGTGTACGGAAGGAATATTTTGCACAAGATAACACTAAATGAGAGCACTGAGTGGGAGAGAATGTAGCTGTTTGAAGATCTGAGAGAAATCAGTAAAGCTGGAACTTTGAAAAGAAAAGGAAAAGGATGCTATGCTGTTGTGAAGAAACATTATACTACTACTTGGAGACCCCTTGCAGGAGAGAATATACTGATGGTTTAACCAGAAAGCTGACATGGACAGTGTTGCATTTTTAAACGATGAGTCTATGTCTTAGAAATAAACATTGGAAGGAAGCAAGATTTGGTATCGTTAGGAGGTTACTTCCCAAGTGCAGTGGAGAAATAGTGGTAATGTAAGCTACTATCATGCAATGAGTTTGAAAACAAAGGAGATTTTTCAACTCTTTGAGAAAAAGAAATTGCAAATATAGGGTTGTAAGAGGAGGAAGTATGGAGAATGACACCTTAGTTCTAGCCTGATAAAATAGGAGTATATAGAAACTGGATACAGCCATACTATGGAGATTCTAGAATGTTAGAATGAGAAGGGTATTAGTTGGTTCACTAATAGTTTGGTGCATGTGAAAATACACGACTGGGATAATATTTTATGAAAGGAAAGCACACATTTTTATAACATTCCTAAATATTAAAGCCTGTTGAATTTAAGCTTTTGCTGAACTAGAAATATTTTTACTTGACTGACCTCATCCTATATTGGGCTTCAATAAATAGATCCTCCATTTGAGTAATAAAACCCAGTCTGCATGTCTTGTAAAATTTGACCATGTATTCTCAGAAAGAAGGAGACAACATGAGTCAAGATCCTGGAAGAAAATCAGGAGATTGGTGATTGAGGCAGTCTTTGCAAAATGCATTAATTTCTATTTTTATCTCCAACAAGGACCTTGGAAGGGAAGCAATGCGCCTGGGGATGAGCCAAGGAGGTGCCCTTCAAAGAGCTCGGAACTCCTGACCATGGGTTAATAAACCTGTCATGGTGGTTCTCATGTTTTTGATTCTCTGGAATAATGCACAAAATTTGCAACCACCTTCATATCATTTTATGAGGAATGAGAGAGTGAAGTAGGGTTGAAAATATAGTGGTTCCAACACACTATATAGAGAAGTATAGTTTTCCCAAGTGAAGTGAAGCCAGAGAATGGTCCTTCCCTTCTCTTTGCATTTATATTGCCTCCCTTCTCTTTTGCGAAAGAGAGGTAACTTTGTGTTAGAAAATCCATAGGCTCATGGACTCCACATAGTTTGCTTGATGAAGTCCTACTGTTTGATCCAAGAGGATAGATAGCCAGGATGCTTTGCCTTCCTGCCTGCCCTGCAGCTCATTTCAATTCTTGGAAACAGAAAGAGAAGTTACAATTTTGTTCCTTAAATGATATGCCTGTGTTCTTACTGTGTCTGCATATATATATATCATTTCCCAAATGCCTAAAAGGCAAAGATATGGTGTCAAAGTTCATTGTAGCATCTGGAAATTCCTGGAGGAGGCCAAAGCCTATCATGGAAATAATCCTGGACCAGGAGCCTTGATTCTGACTTTTTAGTCTACTTTGGCACTCTTTTGTGACATGAACCTGGACAAGCCAATGTGTGTTTCTGGACTTCAGTTTATAGGTCTGTATGCAATGAGAGCACTGTATTAGATTATATTTAACCATTTTTCCATTATAATTTTTTATGAGGAGCCATATCTATTTCTCTGAGATTTGTTCAGGGAGTATAAACATAATACCATAGTAGTTATTGTACCAGAGCTTCTTCACAAAAAGAAACAGAGTGGAGAAAAGGGATAACTAAGGAACAGGGAAGATGTAAGACTCTATGTACTATGACCCATTTTAGTGTCTGAACTATATAGTTTGGCCAAACATGGAACTTCATTTCCAATGCTATATCTATCAGCTTCCACTAGATTATGTTGCAGTAACAAATGATTACAATCTCTGTAGCATGCGGCAACAAATATATATATATATATATATTTTTTTTTACATGGGCAGGCACCGGGAATCGAACCCAGGTCCTCTGGCATGGCAGGCAAGCATTCTTGCCTGCTGAGCCACCGTGGCCCACCCTATATATATATATTTTACTTGCAGTATAAATCTTGGGTTGCTTTTGACTCTGCTTCATATCTTCTCCATTCCTGGATTCCGGCTTAAGGAGAAGTTTCTACCAAGGACATTCCACTCTAGAGTCAAAAGACCACAGGAGGGCTCTTAGGGTTGCTTCTGAGAAGTGGTGAACCTCACTCCCACTCCCGTTTCTCTGGCCAAAGAAGGTCACATGGTGTTCTAGTTTGCAAGTTTCTAGAACTCAATATACTATGTGCCAGTTTGAAAGGATGTATGTACCCTAGAAAAGCCATGTTTTAAACCTAATTCCATTTTGTAAAGGCAGCCATTTCTTCTAATCCCTATTCAGTACTGCATGCTTGAAACTTTAATTAGATCATCTCCCTGGAGATGTAACTCAATCAAGAGTGATTGTTAATCTGGATTAGGTGGAGACGTATCTCCACCCATTCCAAGTGGGTTTTGATTAGTTTACTGGAATCCTATAAAAGAGGAAACATTTTGGAGAAAGGAGGAGATTCAGAGAGAGCAGAGAAGAAAGGCAGAGCCACAAGAAAGCCACAACAGAGTACGTCACAGAAGGACAAAGCAGATAGTCCACCAGTCAGTAACGTTGGAGGTGAAGAAGGAAAATGTCTCCTGGGAGCTGGAGAGGAAGCTAGCAGATGATGCCATGTTCACCCTGTGCCCTTCCAGCCAAGAGAGAAACCTGGACTGTGTTTGTCATGTGCACTTCCAGCTGAGAGAGAAACCCTGACCATGTTCGCCATGTGCCTTTCCACTTGAGAGAGAAACCCTGAACTTCATTGGCCTTCTTGAATCAAGGTATCTATCCCTGGATGCCTTAGATTGGACATTTCTATAGAGTTGCCTTAATTGGGACATTTTCCTGGCCTTACAACTGCAAACTTGTAACTTATTAAATTCCCCCTTTTTAAAAGCCGTTCCATTTCTAGTATATTGCATTCCAGCAGCTAGCAAACTAGAACATACCAGGACTGGAAAGACTTTTAAAAGGGGATTTTAATAAGTTACAAGTTTTACAGGTCTAAGGAAGTGAAAGTGTTCAGATTAAGGCACCAACAAGAGGTTACCTTCACTCAAGAAAGGACGATGGGTCTGGAACACCTCTGTCGGCTGGTAATCACGTGGCTGGCATCTGCTGGTCCCTTGCTCCTGGGCTCCATTGCTTTCAGTCTCTGTCCATGTGGGGGTTCTTCACATAGCTTCTCTAGGGCTAACTTTCAACTCTTGGCTTCCCTTGGCTTGCTCTGGGTTCAGACTTTCTTAACATCTCATGGTGCTGTGTGCTAGGCTCCACGTATCTCCAAACATCCATGTCTCTGTTCTCTGAATCAACTGTTCTCCAAGTGTCTACATCTGTTCTCTTGTCGGCTCTGAGGCGTCTGTCATTTCTGACTTTCTCCTAAATATTTCTTCTTTAAAAAAATTTTCAGCAAACTAATCATGACCTACCTGGAATGAGTGGAGTCACAGCTCCATCTCCTCAAAAGATCATACCCACAGTTGGGCATGCCACATCTCCATGGAGATAATCTAATCAAAAGTTTCCAGCCTATAGTACTGAACCAGGATTAAAACAAATGGCTGCTCCCACAAGATTGGATCAGGATTAAAACATGGATTTTTCTGGGTACATAATACTTTCAAACCACCAAGCATGGCCAGCCTAATTTCAATGGGGCTTCTCTTACAGGGAGTACAACAAGCAATTAGAAGCAATAATACATCCAACTTTAGTGAAATTTCTATGAAAACTGAATAAAGTTTAGTGGTTCCACAAGGAAACTAAGGGCCTCTGACCACTGACATACTTTATAAAAGTTAAATCACTACCTACATGACTATCATTACAGATTGACTTTCTTTATACAGGGTGAAGAAAGCAGTATTTCCTGAACAGCTATCTTAGGCACTGACTAAATTGTACATTTATTAAAATAATGAAATACACCATATTCTTCTCCCTGGATTGTTCGACAGTTCGACAACCCCTGCCAAACCTGTCCCCTATTTCCTCCAATACACTGATGTTAATCTCTTGTTGCCCTTACCTGTTTTCCCTCTTCAGACTGCATGTATGATTTTTGTAATTCAGAAGTTCACAACTTTTAGGAGGTTTATAAACTACTCTATTTGTCCCATAAATGGGGGTGAATTTGGCTTCCTACAAAGCAATAGCAAGTGAGCCCTCAGAAAGGCTGACGCTTTTGCAGGTGGGAAAGTGGGGGACTTGTTGTACACACCATTATTTTAGTTTTGTAAGACTTGAACTTCTCGAAGGTTTACATCACACCTAACAATTACTTGAAAGCTGAAAATACTTTTGGCTACTTTAGCTTTATAGTCTTCCAAAGCTTTAAACAAGTTATTTCATTTTATGAAGGGGAAAAAATATTGGCCTAAAGGCAAATGGACTGAGAGTTTCACTATGTGATTAAAAATCAACCAATAACCGCCTTAAAATGTATTTTTTTTAAAAGCAAGAAGGGGATTTTACATACACCCACACAGGCACTCCAGAAAACATTTTTCCAAGGGCTTTTTAATATCATTTTATTTATATGTACAAAATCTAAACCTTCTGTTCAATCCATGTTAAACGGCAATATGCTTTATTTTGTCATCATGGGTAAGAATCCGGTATGACCAGAAATTAAGCATTTCCTTAGAGCAATTCTCTAGAAGAGTTAGGATTGGAGACCACCATTACATAGTCTTGTTCCTTCCTCTTGTCACCTGATATTTAAAAATTTCCAATGAACAAGGTGCTCTGGAGGG
This sequence comes from Myrmecophaga tridactyla, assembly GCA_004026745.1. Lineage (NCBI taxonomy): Eukaryota > Metazoa > Chordata > Mammalia > Pilosa > Myrmecophagidae > Myrmecophaga > Myrmecophaga tridactyla. The sequence goes on along the minus strand of PVIY010005724.1, from coordinate 16,883 downwards.
TGTACAAGCTACAATGTGCTAAACCTTCTGCTGATAATTTCTTATGTTATGATCTGTCCTTTCCTGCCTCATTTCTCATCTTCTTTATGCACCAACTCTTCCTCTGCATTTGTTTTAAGATGAATTTATTCCCAAGTCATAAGATTTTGTTTCTTCAGTTTCTTCTGGGATATCTTTTTCTTCTGTGCAACCTCTTCTTCTGGTTTAGGAACAATTTGTTCCTTTTCAGTAAGAATCGCCTCAGTGTGGCAAGGGGAGCTCGTGTATGGGTTAATCCATCTACGAACTCTGTAAATCCTGCGGGGAATCTTAAGGGGCTTTTAGTTCACCTGGATGTGCTCAATGGCCAGGGAATGTACATATAGACCCTTAAGTTCAGCATTGCTCTCTGCATTTTTAAGCATGTGCAACAAAAATTCAACACTCTTTCCGAGCTACCGACCTTGTGTCCAGTCCCACTGTTTGGCCTGGGCACACCTACCAACGCCACCCTTGTAATCACAGCGCGGCACACGTTGCTTCTGTAAAGTGACGTCATCTTCCAGATGCGTGGCGGCTTTTCGAATCTGCATACCCAGGACACCCCAAGCAGTTTCTCAAGTATTCTTAAAGTGAACACTAAGATTTGAATCTCTTCATTTGCATGATTTTATAGGGTTTTCTTGGTCAAGTGAATAGCGAACCATTTTTGGAGATCACCTAGGGCCGCTTAAGGGAAAAGCAATTTTTAAAACTATTAGTTGTGAAAACATGTCTCACCATGTCCCCAGATTCCCCATATTCTTTTCATCTGACATTTTCTCAGCATTGGGAATATGCTGCCCAGGAGGCGAACGTCAGAGACTGGTGCTGGGAGCAGCCAAATCCTTTCACCAGCCAAACATGTCCAAGTGTTTACAAATCTTCATTAGTTACTGCTTTTATTGAGTTGTGATTTTGTTTCCAACTCCCGCAGATTCATTTGTAACTTGCACAGTTTTTGCTATGTGATCTTGGGCCAGTTATTTCAATTCCCTGTGTCTTCATTTTCTTATCTATAAAATGAGGAAACTAATAGATTGTTAGGAAAAGGAAATAAAATTTTGTTAACAAAGCACATGGAACAGTGCCCTGACTATAAGTATTCAATAAACATTAACTTCTATTATTAAAGAGATGGATACATGTAAAAGTGTTGAGCTTTAAAATTTGACTTCACAATTAATGTAGCTTTTTTCCATTGCGGTCTTTGAAAAGAAGGCTGATATTTCAGTTAACACAAAAAATGCATTCAATAATTTTAATTGCAAAGAGCTTTTGCAGGCAACAGCTCTATTAGCTCCATAAGGAGAGGGACCTCTAGCTTTCCGTCTTGGTTCCTATGATGAGCAGAGCACAAGTACCAAGATGCTCCTTGGTAACTATCTGTTGACTAAATGAATAACAGAGTGATGCCATTTTATTCTTGCCGCCCTGAGTTTTGTGAAGAAATGCTCATTTGTTCTCTGATATGTTAAGCAACATATCAGAGTCACACAGATCCATACTCTTCAACCATCAGATTCTTTTTTCTTCCCTCAAAAGTGAACTTAATCCTGATAGAGGGGCCATCAATGAGAAGGTGCTGACTGACCAAACCAGGACTAATAGAAGGATCTGTATTTATTTTCCTTTAAAATTTAAAGACAGAAAGGTATGGGAATAGAAATAATGAGAGCAAGGTCAAAAGAAAGACATATAGGAAGAAGATAAAATAAAAATTATAGATCAAAAGAAAGGAAGAAAGAGACCAGCTAGAAAAACAATTTAACTTGTATCTTAAGAATATTGTTCTTTTTATTTTTTAAGTTAATTCCATGACACATGCAAAAAAACGTTGTTACATGCCAGAAATCTAAAAATTAGGGGAAAAAGAAACTTTGGCTTTAACAGTTTCATAACCTTTCTGTATGATTAAATCAAAAATTTCACTTGTTACTTTAGAGTCCCATTTAAAACATTTTTCCTTTATGAAGCTCTTAAACAGTCTGAAAGAACAAATGGAGAAATAGCAATTTATTTTTTAAAAATCTCATCTACAGCAGATGATCAACAACAACAAAAAAAATCAAAACGAATATGTAGAGTTTTTATGAACTGCCCTAGAACAGGTTCCATTTGTGTCAGGCGGCAGTCTCTCACCAGATCCACAGCTGTGATTCCAGACCCTGCAGGTGAAAGCCCCCAGCCCTAGTAGCAGTGTGCCACGTGCCACATCTGCAATTATCCATAAATGTAAGCACCCTGTCTCCCCAGTGGTGCCTCACGGTCTAACTGAACTACTTATATCCTGTAAATTTGCAGTCTGTTTGACTTCCAGAAAACAAAGCAGTCAGGCTTGTCTAATCTTATCAGTTTAATCTTAGAATATCTAGGCTAGTCAAAACGCATGTATCTTTTAAAAAATGCTCAGCAAGAGCCGTTATTAGAGACGTGTTAAGGCTGTGGTCAGAAATTGTTAGTCTTTCTGGATGGACATGAAAATATGAATAAAATATATTAAAAGCAAATGTGGCTAATGAATTACTTTATACTGAAATTATCGGTCATCTGTAGTAGTATATCATTGGGTACTTAAGTATCAGTCAGAGAATGCATTTTCCAAGGAAAATAATTAGTCCAGAGAGTCATGAATCTGTAAGATAATCAAGTGAGTAAGTGTATGTAAATGCCTCTGATATATTAATTATACTTTTTCTTGAAAGTTTCCTAGCTTGGCTAAATTTAAATCTGAAAAATCATGAGCTAGTGCATACCAGCCACTGGGGTTTGAGCCCAGAAGTAGTGTGACCAAAACTGTATCTTTTCATGCACTGCATCCTTAGGGATTTATGCACTTCTGTACAGTCAAATCTGTAATACAGTATATAATATTGTAGGGAGTTAATGCATTCAGAGAGGAAAATGTCATTCATTATAAGGAAGACTTTTGAGCTTATTTTCTTCCTGTTTTAAAAACTGCACTGTAAGTCTAAAACCTCTCCCTGCATTGTGCTTAGTGCAAGGAAGAGAGAAAAATGACTAGCATTTATTAAATATTTACTATTTCTTAATCACTGTTCCAATCACAAGATTATTGACTTTAATCCATATAACCACTCCTTGAATTGAGTACTATTATCATCCCCACTTCAAATCAGGAGAAAGGTAGGTTAAAATACCTTCCCCAAAGTGGCACCATCAAAGAGTGGTTGTTCTAGTTTGCTAGCTGCCGGAATGCAACACACCAGAGACAGATTGGCTTTTAATAAAAGGGGATTTATTTTGTTGGTTCTTCAGAGGAAAGGCAGCTAACTTTCCACTGAGGCTCTTTCTTACGTGGAAGGCACAGGATGGTCTCTGCTGGTCTTCTCTCCAGGCCCCTGGGTTCCAACAACTTTCCCCGGGGTG
>PVIY010005724.1:0-13375 GCA_004026745.1 Myrmecophaga tridactyla | reverse complement strand
TACCGAGATGGGCATTTGGACTGCCCTGCTTCTCCCACTTTCCCAGACACATCTATGTGTGAAGGAATTGGAGCAGGACAGAGGTCAGGTTTCTTTGAAAAGAGAAACAGTAGGTTTAGACTCATGAGGAACTTCCTCTGTGACCACTCCAAGCACTTTTTAAAACAGTGATGAAGAGTGCAAGCTGGGGGCATGGGCTGGAGTCCTAGCGGCGCCTCCCCCTACTTGTGGGTCATGGAACAAATCTCTTAACTTCTCTGCGCTTCAGTCTCTTCACTGTTTACTGAAGACAGCAAGAGTATTTATCTAATGCATTTGGAAATGGTAATAAAACTTTCTTAGTCTTAATCATTCTTAGTTTCTTAATCTTCTCAAAAAAGTATAAATAGTAAGAAGGCATATATTCTTAAATCTATTTGCCAGTTGAGAAAACCAGGAAATAAAGTTTAAATTCAACTTTGTAATCTCTTGAATTCTGAATCCATTTTGCCTACTATAAAGCAAATTTTCTAAATTTCTAAAAGCTACAGAGTTGTAAGGAGATAGTACATACACCGACAATGGAGAAATTCACATATATTCAGGCTGTAGACCATCTGGAAAGGAAGTAGTCTTTGTTGAAATAAGAGATGTGTAAGGCTCTCTTATGATTCTGAGATTCCTTGACTTCATATGACCATCCCATATCTGGCCATCAGTGTTTCTGGTTTCCTGGAAAGTATCCGATTCTACCATCGAAGCTTTCTCACGTAAGTAGAAGCCTTTGTTATAGTGTCTTTCTGTAGCTAGTTAGGTTAGTTGGCCATTTTATGGTTCTAATTATGTGGAATTATTGGGTCCAAAAGAATGTACATTTATTACTCTGTGAACCAATGATCTTTGTGTTCCCTGATCCTAGGATAAATCCTTAAATTTGTCAGAATTCCTTGAAATTCAAATATAAATGGATGAACTCCAATACATATCCACTTTTGGAAAAATAGCCCAGAATATATGCACTACTAAAAGCAACTTGGTGGCCTTCTCTTATTACTGTATCCAAAGGATTTTATAGATAATTTGGTAGAAACAAGTTCACTACCAAAAATTTGCATTTGGGGGGACATCATTTCAGTTTTAACAGTCCAAATGTGGGATCAACTTTCTTAAAATGTGAAATAGATCTGGAAGTTTCTAAATTTCTACTTAAGTTACACCTGTCAGGCTAAGTGAGTTTATTTTTAAACTAAACTTGTGACTAAATAAATAAACAATAGAGCACATCTTTTAATGTAATTTACTGTTCTAATGCCATCTGCTGCCTTCTGCAAGATTATGAATATGTGAGACTGAAGGTTAATACAAGAAGAAACCAGAATTCTCTTTGAGTTATTTTATTTCATCTGTGTATTTTGCTTCTATTGGTTAATAGCATTTATGTGATTTTATTTTTGAAGAATTGGTTCTCTCATGGGTTCTTTATTTTCTTCAATTTATTAAAGAAATTCAATTTATTCATTTATTTTTATGTCTTGTCCTTGAAACTTTTATACTCAGTTATCATTTCAAATAAACAAGAAAACATCAATTTGAACAAGAGAGATAAATTCTTATACGAGGCTCAATCACTTGCCGTGATGTGGTGTTATAAATTTTGCTTCAATTTTTAAAGGAGATGGAGGAAATGTCCTTAACAAAAAAAAAAAAAAAAAAAAAAAAAGGAGGTGATGCTTTAGATGAATTCCCACTGAGATTTTCAAGTGTCAGTGTCACACATTGTCAGACACAGCAGCCAATAACATATGTGTTCAGCTTCCTCTTCCAGCCATGATGGAGTAACTGCTTTTGGACTTTCCTGCCACCCTCCCTGCCCACTGACACAGAAAACAATCCAAAACTGAATAAAATATGCAAGGCAAATCTTTTAAAGCACCGGACAAAAGAAAACAGAAGGCTGGATCCCTGAAAGAAGGCCACACGTAAAATGAATCCCATGTCCAACCCAGATTTCTACTTTGGAGGGACTTCCAGACTGCACTGCAAGAGGAAGAGTCCGTGGAGAACAGGGCTCCCTTCTGATGAGGCTGACACTGGAGTCTGGGGCTGCTCAAGCAGTTGGGATTTGTGGATCAAAATTAGATAGTGTTGGGTAGTGCAACAATGGCTCAGTGGCAGAATTTTCACCCACCATGCCAGAGACCTGGGTTCGATTCCCTGAGCCTGCCCACGCCAAAAAAAATAATAATAGTAATTAATAGTGTTACCCCTTGGTTGCCCCTAGATGTTTAAAAAAAGATCCTATAGATAAGATAGAAAAGGGAGTTGCACAGAGCGTGAGGCCCCAGAAGTCTTCACATGGGTTCCTGTCAGTCTCTTGGCTGAGCACTGATTTGCACACTCATAAGGCAGGTCTCTACAGACCTGGCATAGAGTATCTATCTGATGGGGGCAGAGAGCTAAAGGGAGACATCAGATGTTGTGTAGGGCTGGGACACATGAGATTTCTAGTGCACTCAGAGTGAACACACCTTACTGTGCCCATCTGGCAACTGGTTGAGACTCCGGAAAGATCACACCATGAGAGTAAAGACCACTTTCTACAGTGAGGCTGAACCCTAGGGTTAAGGTCAAAGCCAAAGATCAAAAGGTCAAAGGTCAAGGTCTTGACTTAGCATAACCCATTAGGAACACAGTTTTATAGTTTTTGTCACTTTGCATACCCACCCTTACTTTTGATTCATTTGATAATATATTCAACAAGCATTTATTAAGCACCTGTTGCATACATCACAGCACCAGTGTAGGCACTACCATGTTTTTGAGGATATATAAAATATCATCGTGGTGTTTGTCTTCTTTTCACTCATTTATTCACTATCTGCCAAAAAAGACCCAAAGCAGTTTCTCTGAGCCATCTCTCTTTGTCCCTATTTGAATATGATTCGTCTGAAAGCACTGTTCTCTAACTGGCACGAATACAAAGATCATAAAAGCAACAGGGAGACTCCAGCTGTGACCATCAGAGAAACAGCTGGCATTCATAAGTGGGTAGATCAGGCACTGCTCTTTATGTGGATATAAGCCATACCTTATTTCATTATTGTTCCAGACAACACAGAAATGAGCCTTTTCCACTCTCAAGTTATGAAACAAGAAATATAAAAGCATATATGGACATTGTGCAAACTTCACAACATAAGCAGGTTGATATTTTTAATTGACTAAAAGTCCATAGCCATTAAAGGTTATTTATTAAGCAGATCTGTTCAACAGTTTATAGAGTCATTTGGCCTACTGTCTCGTTGTATACAATGAGCGACACAAAAAACTAACAATTTTTTTTTAAAGTGCTCTTCACAAATCACAACGATCACATTACTCTCCATAAACATTTTCAAAACAGGTATTTTTGCCATTTTATAGATGGAAAAACTGAGAATAATTTTGCATTAAGTAATAAAAATCCAAATTTCTTTGATCCTGCCTAAAATACCCTGGCTTTCAGCAAAGCAGCTGCCTGAATTTAGATTTTCAAAAGAGTTGTTTTTTATTCTAGGCTTTTATGCATCTGTTGTTGGAGAATTTCAAAAAAGCAATAGACTTTTTATATACAGGCTTCGTTCTAGAAAATGTATCAAGTGGATTTTGACATAACGTGGGAGGAAATTTGGCAGAAACTGGAGAAGTTTATTAAATTTTTATTTAATTGTGATGGCAAGAATTAAGGTGGGGCACTAATGCTTTAGGAATCAGTGATATATTTCAACAAAAGCATAACAAACATAAAATTGCATGGAAATCAAAAGAATTATAAGTTTTCTTTATTAGGAAAAATTAGAATATGTATATATATATATATATATATTTATTTATTTATTTATTTATTTTTGTTTTTACATGGTCAGGCACCGGGAATTGAACTTGGGTCTCTGGCATGGCAGGTGAGAACTCTGCCACTGAGCCACCATTGCCTGCCCTGTACATTTTATTTTGACAGTAACTAATCTTGGCAAACTTTTATCATTTTGTGTTCTTCATAGAGAGTTGCAAATTAGAAGATTTCCGGAAAACATGTACATTAAATCACAAGAAATAATAACTTCTGGAAGCTATTTTATTTTGCAATAGCAATCAGCCCCCAAATTTAATTATAAACCTGAGCCCTAAGCCTGGTAACATAAAGTCAATCAGTGACAGCTTCCAAAACAGTCTACCGATGAAGAAACTCAGGAATATGTCCTTCTTGGGATTTGTGATATAAAGACTGCAATTAAAGTCATATTTTTCACTTTAGAAATCTATGCATCAGTTGGAAACCTGAAGGATCCTGAACATGTGGGTGCCTTATATTAAGGAAGTAGTGAGCCCTGAAAACAGAAATTTATATATTGAACCAGCAGTTCTCAACCAGGGGGCGATCCTGCCTCCGTGGGACTTTTGACAATGTCTGGAGACATTTTTGATTGTCACAACTTGGGAGTGCACCTAGCAACCAGTGGATAGATGCCAGAGTCACTGCTAAATATGCGACAACACAAAGGAAAAGTCCCTAAAACAAACAGCTACCTCATCAAAAGTGTCAGTATTTCAGAAGTTAGGAAACTGAATTAAATCACTTTTAATATCAGTCATTTCTTATGAAAAGCATTGGAGGTAGACTCCTAACATGTAAATAAAGTTGTTCGGGGGAAGATTTCTAAGTATCTTTGCTGTGATTGAAAATGTTATCAGATAAAGCATATAGTACCATAGGTATTTTGCTATCTTCTTTGGTTGAAATCAAAGGGGCGGGGGGAGTGGGCAACGGTGGCTCAGTGGCAGAGTTATTCTCTGCCGTGCTGGACACCTGGTTCAATCCCTGGAGCCTGTCCATGCCAAAAAAAAGAAATCAAAGGGGGATTTGAATAGAAACAATATAGTACTAATTAGCTGTGGTCAAAGTGTCCCAACCTAGGATTCTATTTAAACTAAGTAACATTGAAATTTTCAAGAAAACCAAATGTCTCAGTTCTCTATTTTGATCTTTAAATATTAATCATAATCTTATGCATTTGACTTCTCCATCTAACAGGCTTTAGTCGGCCACACCTCTCCTAAACGTGCCAGGAAATTGAAGCAGTCTAATCAATGCTAAAAATGAATTATATTCATTGACCAACCAGGTTGGAAGTAGGTTTTGCAAAGCTTTGTCCCTATGGAACTGCTACGCTGAGCAAGTCCTTTGATAATGGGCCTGGTGCAGTCAATCAACGTTACTTGGTGAAAATAGTGTTTTTGATGATTACTGCTACTTATACGCTGAGAGAAACAGTGATGTATTACTCCCAGACCAACTATTGTGCATGTCAAAACAAAACCAATGGACTTAAAATAGTTGTGGAAAATTTTGAAAAATGCTCTAAATTTGTGCAGACTGAATGAATACTGATTTTGATGTTGAGGCTAATAGTAAAGACATGAGTGGAGTTGTGAAATCCATGTGAATTGCATACCATTTATGAATGTTGATAAAGGAGGAGCAAGATATACTGATATTTTTTTTCCCTGGATCGAATGTGTACATCCTCGCTTTTCCTTTGAAGAATAGCTGTCTAAGGTCTGAACTAAATTGATAACTTGCTTTTCAACAGCATATATTTATTCACAGAAAACTCAAGTTATCCCATCACTTTGATAAATTACTGTTTCCACTCTCTATATATGAAGTGGTAATAAATTTGTGGCTTTCTCCATGTAATGCAAGGGTGAAAGGTACCGGATAAATGCATAATATCTATCATGATATTGAGCCTTATAACTTTTGTGGTGATTTTATTTGAGTTTAGCTAACGGCTTATCCATTCTTGCTCACTAGCCAGTGGAAGTGTGGGATCATATCAGACCACCCAAACAGGAATATTCTAAAGGGTTGTAACTGCGCTGTGCTAGAATCCTTCAGAGGGCCCTATGGCTTATGTTGATTAATCACTTTTCACTCCTAAGCCTCTACATTTCATATGGAGTGTTTTAAATAATCTCTGAAGTGACTTTCAAAGCTCATTCCAGCTCTAAAGTGCTGTACCTCTGTATAAGGAATATCGTTTCTCTTTTTCTGCAGCACAATTTCTTCCTCGCTGTACTTCCAGATGAATCATTTCCTGAGATATCATCAGTGGCTTAAAAGAAATCAACCTGTTGTCATGATTTCAGGCACAAGAACTTCAGGGGTTGATTCTACTGCATCAGAGTTAACAAAGAAGGAATGTATGAGAGGCAATTTAATCACAATGGTTTTAAATGTTCAAAGAGAGGTCAGTGTAATGATTTGTTATGTCTTTTAAAAGTTTCTCTAATGTGAGAGTCATTTCTTGAAGGAACACATTAAAAAACAACAACAAGGAAAACTGGAGTTATTTAGAAATATGATTACTAGTTAAGGTTTAATCTGTTTCAGGGTAATTGAAGCCATCCAGAAAACCCCCAACACCGGAAGTACAGGGTTACTGAATGCCATTACGTGTGTGTTCTTCAGTCAGAACTTGAAGATATATTCATGATTTCTTCAGTAAGAATTTATAAAACCCACCAAGATGGACTTCATTCTAGTATGTGCTTTGGAGAATGAAGGGTATTGCCATATTTTAAAAGAAAATAAGTAGTTTTCATTAAAATTCTATTCTGCTCAAGAACAAAAAGAAAAATAACAAGAAAGAAAAGACAAGATATGACAGGGAAAGAAGAAAAGAGAAAATAAGAAAAAGGGGGGACAGAGAGGCAGAAAAGAAAACAGCAGCCATTCAAAATATTCATGGATGACAGAGAAATCCGAAGGGCTCTGCTTTTAATACTCAACATCTGTCTTTAAAAACATATCAATCACATGATCACTAACAGCTGTTGCATTAGACTTTTACTCAGTCGTGATTTTCAAAAGGGAGGAACAATGCTATTGGGTTGGTTGACGGAAAGTTATTGCTTAGAATGCACCAGCTTGGTACTGGCAACAGGACCCAAAATTTAAAAAGATACAATTTACCAATCACCATAAACACTATTTGAGTGTCAAGTGCTGTGCTATGAGCAGTATAAATGGTACCACATGTTTGGAAGCCTGAAGAAAACAATGCAGGTTGTGACACATACTCAAACTGATACATTTAATGTGATGTGAAGTGTCTATTTTTTTAAAGTCTCTCCAACTATTGCAAGACAGCAAAATATAAACGTATTATACATTTTAATCACAAAAACACTCTACAGAATAGGTTCTGCAAATTTTGAGGTCTTGTTCCTTCTTAGGTATGGGCAACTCACACTGATACTATTGGAAATTTGTAATCCATGTGGGAGTGGGAACGTCAGGGAATGCAGCAATTTTATATATATTGAGGAAGAGGTTACTTCTGTTTTGAATTAATGGACTTTGTTATTGTTTTTTTAAGTTATTTTTATTACAGAAGCTTCAAGATTACAGAACACTCATGCATAAAATACAGGATTCCCTTATATCACCCCTCCACTAACACATTGCACTGGTGTGGAACATTTGTTACAATGCATTTTTATAATTGTACTATTAATTAAAGCCTATGACTTAACTTAGGGTTCACTGTATGTGTAGGGTAGTTCCATGGATTTTTTAAACAATTCATTCTGTTACCATTTATACAATCTAACATTTCCCCTTTGAATCATATTCAGTACATAAATTTATATATATAAGTATATACATATTTCAGTGCTGTTAAATGCATTCACAATGTTGTGCTACCATCTCCACCACCCATTACCCAAATATTTCCCCATCATTCCAAATAGGAACCTTGTACCTTTTTTTTTTAAGCCTTAACTTCCCATTCTCTATCCCCAGCCAATCCCCTGGTAACCTATATTCTAAATTCTGACACTGTGAGTTTGCGTATGCTAATTTTTTTCAAATAAGTGTAATCATACTATATGTGTCCTTTTGTATCTGGCTTATTTCACTTAACATGATGTCCTCATGGTTCATCCGTGATGTTGCATGTATCAGGATTTCATTCATTTTTATAGCTGAATAATATTCCACTGAATGTATATACTACATTTTATTTATGCATTCATCATTTGATAGACACTTGTACTACTTCCATCTTTTAGCAATTCTGAATACTGTTGCTATGCACATTGGCGTGCAAATATCTGTTCAAGTCCCTACTTTCAATTCTTTTGGAAAGATAACCACTAGTGGGCTTGCCAGATCATCTGGCAATGCTATACTTGGCTTTCTGAGGAACCATCAAACTGCCTTCCATCGTGGTTGCAGCATTTTGCATTGCCACCAGCAATGAATGAGTATTCCCATTTCTCTGTATCCTCTCCAACACTCGTTATTTTTCATTTTTAGAAATATAGCAGTCATTCTAATAGGTGTGAATTTATATCTCATTGTGGCTTTGATTTGCATTTCCCTGATGAATAATGATGTTGAGCAACTTTTCATGTGCTTTCTGGTCATTTGTATTATGTCTTTGGAGAAATGTCTATTCAAGTCTTTTGCCCATTTGTTAATTAGGTTATTTGTTTTTTTCTTGCTAAGTTGAAGGACTTCTTTATATATTCTGAATATTACAACTTTATCAAGTATGTCATCTCTATATACTTTCTCCCATTGTGGAGATTGTCTTTTTACTTTGATGATAAAGTCCTTAGAGGAGCAAAAGTTTTTAGCTTCCATGAAGTCCCATTAATCTAATTTTTTTTTTAGATTTTTAGATTTTAGATTTTCTCATGCATTAGGCGTAAAGTCTAAGAAATTATTACCTAACACAAGGTCCTGAAGATGCTTCCCTGGGTTTTCTTCTAGGAGTTTGATATTTCTAGCTCTTATAATTAGGTCTTTGATCCATTTTGTGTGGATTTTTATATGTGGTATGAGGTAGGTGTTCTCATTCTATCATTTGCAAATGAAGAGCCAGTTCTCCAAAGACCGTTGTTGAAGAGAATGTTCTTTCCCAATTTAGTGGTCTTTGAGACTTTGCCAAAAATTAGTTGTCCATAAATGTGAGGACTGATTTCTGAACTTTAGATTGATCCCATTGGTCTATATGTCTTGTCTGTCATTGTTCCAGTACAATGCTGGTTTGATTATTATAGCTTTGTAATTAGTTTCAAGATAGAAAAGTATGAGCTCCCCATTTTCATTCCTCTTTTTCAGCATACCCTTTACTATTCATGGCCAAACGCATTTCCATATAAATTTGATGTCTTTTCCACTTCTGCAAAGGAGATTGTTTACATTTTAATGGGGATTGCATTGAATCTTTAAATTGCTTTGGTTAGTATTGACATCTTAACAATATTTGGTCTTCCAATCCATGAACATAGAATGTGCTTACATTTATTTTGATCTACTTTGATTTCTTTTAGTAATGGTTTTAATTTTCTGTGTACAAGTTCTTTATATCCTTGATTAGATTAATTTTAGATGTTTGATTCTTTCAATTGCTATTATGAATGGAATTTTTATCTTGATTTCCTCTTCCAGTTGCTCATTGCTTGTGCATAGCAACACAACTGATTTTTAGGTGTTGATCATCTATCCCATCACTTTGCTGAATTCAATTATTAGCTCTAAAAGCTTTCTTGTGCATTCTTCAGGGTTTTCTGTATATAGGATTATGTCATCTAAAAATAGGGAAAGTTTTACTTCTTTTCTTATTTGGATTTCTTTAATTTCTGTTTTCTAACTGCATTGCTTTAGCAAGAATGTCTAGTAGAATGATGAATAACAGCGCTGACAGTGGGCCTCCTTGTCTTGTTTCTGATCTAAGATGGAATATTTTAACTCTTTCACAATTAAGTATTATGTTAATTGTGGGCTTTTCACATATGCCCTTCATTGTTGTAATGGTTAGGTTCTAGTGTCAGCTTGGCCAAATGATTATGCCCAGTTGTCTGGTCAGGCAAGCGCTGGTCTTACTATTGCTGCAAGTATATTTCGTGGCTGGTTGATAAACCAGAAGGCTGGTGTAGTAAATCATCAGTCAATTGATTGCATCTGTAGCTGATTACATCTCAGATCAACTAAGGCAGTTCTCCCACAACCAAGGTAATCCAATCAGTTGGAGGCTTCGAAGGGAGAAGAGATACTCTCACTACTTCTTCAGCCAACAAGCCTCTCCTGTGGAGTTCCTACAGACCTTTCATCTAAGCTGCAGCTTCACAGTCTGCCCTATGGATTTTGGACTTTTCCATTCCCACGGTTGCATAAGACACCTTCAGGAATCTCTTATTTACAGGTATCTCCTGTTGGTTCTGTTTCTCTAGAGAATCCTGGCTAACACAGCTTGGTACCAGGAATGATTCTTGAGAAATAGAATCTTAAAAATGGGTTTTTACAATCGGTTTTCTACTCTGACTAAATGTACGAATAACTCTGTTTCCAGTAATCAAGATGGCACTGACAGTCCATGGGGTAGGTTGGCAGAAGAGATACTCAAAATATCACCTTTAGATTCTGCTAATTGTATGTATGAGGCAAGGCTTTGGGTAATAATGTTTTTGATATCTTTATGGAGTTCTATGGAACTAAGAGATTTAGTGATGTTGGCTGGTTGTTAGATATGCTGGGTAGAGTGATAAGGGAAAAGGATGAGCTGAAGGCTTCAAATGTGAAACTTCAGTGTTACACAAACAATGTAAAAGTTTCCATGTGTGTCCTGAAAGAAAATCTTATTTCCTTTGGTTGCAGACTGGAGATCTCTGAAAACCAGATGCAAAGCCTTATTGTATAAGTAGCGAATTTATAATATAAACTAAAATTTCAACTTTACAGGGTGTCTGTGTTAAATTAAGGGCTTTGATTGGAAAAGAATGGGATTCTAAAACATGGAATAGTGATATATGGCTTGATAATGATGGTGATGGAGAGACGGGATCCCTGGAATCTGCTGAGCCTTGGCTAAATAGCCTGTAATGGAGTGCCCTGAGGAAAGAGCTTCCCGACCTCCAACCTGCCTTGAGGAAACAGCTTTCTGGCCCCCAGCCAAATAGGGATGCTTTCTGGGGCCTCTGGCAGGCCACTATAGGAGAATCACAATGCAGACCCATAAGACTTTGGAACAAAACCTTACCATCTGCTTCAGGTAACTACTCTCCTTTTGAGAATCAGCTTTTAACCTGCTATTAAGACTTAGTAGAGAATGAATGCTTAACCATGGGCCACCAAGTTACTATGAGACCTGAGTTACCTATCATGAGCTGGGTGTTGTGTGACCCACCAAGCCATAAAGTTAGACATACACAGAAGCACTCCATCATAAAATGGAAATGGTATATTAGAGATAGGGCTTAAGGAGGCCTTGAAGGCATAAGCAAGTTACATGAGGAAGTGGCCCAAATGCCCATGGCCCCCACTCCTGTCATATTACCTTCTCTTTCTCAGACCAGAGCTACGGCCTTGTGAGGAGTTCCTTACAGTCAGTTGAGTGAGAAAGAGAAAACTTGGGCCGGTTTACAGATGGTTCTGCATGATATGCAGGAACCACTGGAAGTGGTCAGTTGTAGCAGTACAACCCCATTCTGGGATGTCCTTAAAGGACAGTGGTGAGGGGAAAACTTCCCGGCGGGCAGAACTTTGAGCAGTGCATCTGATTGTTTACTTTGTTTGGAAAGAGAACTGGCCAGAGGCATATTTGTATACTGAATTATGGGCTATTTCTAATGGTTTGGCTGGATGGTCAGGGACTTGATAGGAGGATGATTGGAAAATAGGTGACAAAGAGGTCTGGGGAAAAGGTAAGTGGATAGGCCTTTCTGAGTGGGCAAAGAACTTGAAGATATTCATGTCCCATATGAATGCTCATCAGAGGGTGACTTCAGCAGAGGAAGGTTTTAATAATCAAGAGGATAAGATGACCCATCTAGTGGATACAAGTCATCCTCTTTCCTCAGCTACTACTGCCATTGCCCAGTAGGCTCATGAACAAATGGTCATAGTGCTAGAGATGGAGGTTATGAATGGGCTCAGCAATATGGACTTCCACTCACCAAAGCCAACCTGGCTATGGCCACTGCTGTGTGCCCAATCTGCCAACAACAGAGACCCACATTTAGTCCCCAATATGGCACCATTCCCCAAGTTGATCAGCCTGCTACCTTCTAGCAGGTTGGTTATATTGAACCACTTCCATTACGGAAGGGGCAACAATTTCTTCTAAGTGGAATAGACACATACTCTGGATAAGGGTTTGCATTCCCTGTATGCAATGCTTTTGCAAACACTACCATCTATCGACTTCCAAAATGCCTTATCCACCATCATGGTATTCCACACAGCATTGCTTTTCTGATCAAGGAACCCAGTTCACGCAAATAAAGTGCAGGGATGGGCACATGCTTCTTGTCTTATCATGTTTCCCATCCTCCAGACGCATCTGTGTTGATAGAATGGTGGAATGACCTTTTGAAGACCCAATTATGGTGCCAACTAAGTGGCAATACCTTCCAGGACTGGAGCAATGTTCTCCAGGAGGCTGTTGTATGCTCTGAATCAGTGTACACTTTATGATGTTGTTTCTTCTATAGCTAGGATTCACCAGGGATCAAGGGGTGGAAATGGGAGTGGCACCACTCACTATTAACCCTATTGACCCACTAGGAAAATTTTTGTTTCCTGTCCTTGAAACCTTAAGCTCTGCTGCAACTAGGTCTTAGTTCTGAAAGGAGGAGTGCTCCTTCCAGAAGACACAACAATGATTCCATTGAACTAGATATTACGACTGACACTTGGCCACTTAGGGCTTCTCATGCCACTGAACCAACAGGCATGAAAGGGAATTACTGCTCTGTTTGAGGTGATTGATACTGACAATCTAGGGGAAATAGGACTGCAACTACACAATGGAAGTAAAGAAGAGTTTTCCTGGAATACAGGAGCTCCCCTAGGGCATCTCTTAATACTATCATGCCCTGTGGTTAAAGTCAATGAAAAACTGCAGCAACCCAATCCAGGCAGAACCACCAATGGCCCAGAAATTTTAGGAATGAAGGTCTGGGTCGCTTCATATGGAAAAAAACAAAGGCCAGATGAAGTGCTTGCTGAGGGTAAAGGGAACCTGGAATGTTTAATCGAAGAAGGTAGTGATAAATATGAACTATGACCATGTGACCAGTTACAGAAATGAGGGCTAATTATATGAATATTTCCTCCCTGTTTTGTTATGAGTATGTTTGCATTTGCACATAAGCAAATATCTTGTTTCCCTCTTATCATATGACATAAGTTGTATTGTTCGTGTTACAGTATTTAAGTCATAGCATATAAGTTTAAAGAGTGAATGTAACCTAAGGACTTGCACCCTATTCTGGAGAGATGTAATGCATTTTCAGTTTATTCAGGACAGGTGAGTATTGTTAGGCAAAACATATGAATGCT